>PVLD010024548.1:0-25292 GCA_004027595.1 Dinomys branickii
GTATGCCTGTTTTCTTTCTTGTCTTTGGATTTTTGGTTCTTGTGTTTTTTTTTTTTTTTTTTTTTTTTTTTTTTTTTTTTTTTTCTGTTGTTGAGAGGATCAACTGTCTGACTAAATTTGCATGTCTGTATATGGGTCCATACATCTACAATTCGAAGATATCAATGGATAAAGCAACAACTACTGTTGAGACCATATCTCCTTGTCTATAGATTAGTTGTGATTGTACTATTTTCTATGATAATGGGTTTCTGTTTGTCAATATGTTTTTGTACTTTTATGTTTCTAAAATAAAAAAAAAATAAAAAAAAAAAGAGAGAGTGGAGGGAGGAGGAGGAATTAATTGTAGAGTACGTAATATAACAACCTTGCAACGATGCCAGGTAGCAATGTACTCAACTTTTATATGACCTACTGACTGTCTCAATTTTTGAGCCACATTCTTCTAGTCTCCCACCTCCAGGCTGTCCTCCAGAGTAAGTCATGGACATTGTTGTCACATAACTATGAATGATTCAATAAAATAAATATCCAGATGCCTTTAAGGTGCATTGTAAATGCTGCTTAAGTTGCTTCTCCTCTTTGGACAAAGTTTGATTTACTGTCATATGAAAGAGAGTAAAAGAGCAAAAGGAAGAAGAAACAAAATTCCCGCACTCACTAGCAATTGAGAAGCTGAAAGACTTCTGTCCTGCTAGACCCGCCCTTCAGTTGTAACCTCCTTTTTTGTGATCATCTTTGTTCCCTCACAGGGACTAAGAGTTCACTTGTCCTTGTGCTTTTTCCAGGCTTCTGGGAGGTTGTACCACTGCTTTGAGTTGCACTCAACTCAACGTATGCTTAAACATTACTCGCGTGTCACAGTTCACAATGGTGGCACAATACAAACGCCAGGGCACTCATTCCATAAGGCAATGTATTTGTTTGGACTTGGACTTCTGGCTATTTATGTTACCTTTTAACCTTTAGCCAGGAATTCCACGAGGTTTGGACTTGTGACTCCAAAAGTGCCTTACCTCTGCATATCTATCTCATACATGCACCTCTGGCCCACACTACTACATTAAGAGTTTAATTTTAAATTATGTTCAAATTTTGTTTTTCTTTATCAACTCTTTACTCTTTCAACAAGACACATGTGTCAAATTACTAAGTATTTTTCTTTTATTATCATCACTTGCTTTATACTTTTTATAGCTGTGCAATTTATGTATAAATTGATAGCTCATTTTTATTGACTTGCCAATTACCTAAGAATGAAAATGATATTTTTTTATGCTGTTTAACCACCAGGTATGAAAACAGTCATCCCTCAATAAATACTTATTTGATTTAGCTGATGAAATTCAAGAAGTTATTTTTATATTGTTACATCACGTCTTACACTGATTATTTCCGAAAGTATTTTGACTTATGTGCTCTTAATTAAATTCACCTTTAATTTAAAAATTTACAAAGGAACTTTGAGCGAGTAAAATTGCTTTAGAAAAATGACTTAAATTTCTACAAATGGTAGTACGCTGATATAGAATTTAACTTATAAATTTTAACTTAGAGGAAAAAATTATTTCAAAATATGAAATTTCCAGGAGTTTTTGATCATGTGGGTATGAGCTAAAGTAAGCCATGATATTTAACTTTAAACATAATTTTTTTATTACTAAGTACCCTGTCATCTTTCAATAACCACCTGCTGAAGAAATATTAAACAAAATGGGAAAATCAGAGCACACAAGAAAGAAAATTACACTTGCTATAGATTATAAAACTCAGATATTTCACAAATGATGGAACAGAAAGGACTGATTAGGGCAGATAAGGCTTCTCCCTTTAATTCCTGTTGAAATCTCTCATATAGTCAGGGAAGAATGAATGTACTTAGTTTTTCAACTTAGTTCTTGTTAAAATATTTCAATAAACAGTATCTTAACTTGGAATTTCCTGGATAATGAGACTGTGAAATCATATAAATTGATTTTATGTCAATAAAATTTATAAGTCTTGTAGTATGATAACATTTGAATTTTGTTTAAGATATTATTATTACTTTAATTGTGGGACTTGGTGTTTCCTTGTTGCTGCAGCTGTTTTATTTTTTATGAGAAGGCTGAAGCATGACAACTGAAAAGACTTGTGTTCAGTGAACTACATACAAAATAATGAACACTGTGAGACAGAAAGGTGTTCCTATTTATGCTGCATATCGGGTGCATCTTAGAAATCTTTTTACCTGCATATTAGGCCCAGTGGGATAAGGAGGTGCATTTCTAAATAATTTTCTTGGTTGTTGGAACACAATACCTAACATCCACAACCTAAGGAGGTAGAGGTTTATTTTACCTAGAGTTTGTAGAGGTTTCCATGCAGAGCTGGCTGGCTCCAAGTCAGGGAGACACGACAAGGGGATATCACAGAGAAGAAACAGTTCAGGACACAGGTGGGAGAAGCAGAAGGCATCAATGGAGGAGGGAAGGAGATGGACCTTTCCAGGCTGTGCCCAAGTGACCCACCTCCTGGCACACCACACTTAGCTACTATGACTGACTGATGAGCATCATACCCCTGTGATCCACTCACTTCCCCAGAGCCTCCCACCAATGAGTGCAGGAGGCTTGGAGGGAGAATTCAAAAATAAGCCATAACACTACACAAGAGAACTGTGTTATGGTCATGTACCAAGCCCAGGTAATTATCTGCTTGGCATAACGTATGCTGGAGTTCATAATAAACTATAGAAATGTGAATCCTGTTATTCTTTAAATAATTTCAACTGAAAACGCAATATTAACTGAGACACAAAAATATTTGATGACAGGAAATTTTATTTACGTATATTGTCCCTAAGGAAACTTGCTCAAATTTCCAAGAAGTATTGCTGAAGACTCTAAAATAGATTTTAAAACTCATAAAAATTATTAAGGCTTAATATGTACTTCTAGCTGGTGTTAAAAAGATTTTAGTAATTAGGCCAAAGCTCATTTATGTAATGTTATTTCGCATTTGTGCATACTATCAATATTTACTTAAAGGCACAAATTCCAAAATGCAAGAATGAAAGAGGCTGTGATCTAACACATGAATGCTTTCCATCAGTGCCACTCATCTTGGATAATACACTGCTACATTTTGGGCTAGAGACATGGGACACCATATTGGAAATGTATCCTGAGCATTCTAGCTTCACATGTGCCTTGTTTGGTTTGTCAGAGAAATACCAATGAAGATATGAAATCATGTTTTCCAAATTCTCTCTTCTTTTGTTATTTTTATAATTAATTATATTTATTAAGACATTCCAAGTATGCATAGTGATTATAGTCATCATAGGGAATCTGTACCTGTACATGATATCTCTTGATGCCTATTTTACCATTTCTCTCCCTTCCCTTCAACCCCCTTTCCCCCCTTATCTATCCCTCTTCTCCTCATTTTTTTCCTTTCCCTTCCTTCTCCCCTACCCTCACTAATTCTCCTTCCAACTGAACATTTTATTCACAATATCTAATGTACACAATATCAAATATACACAATATCCTATACGCTCAGTTTTACACAAGTGGTATTCACACATGTGTATCTAATTTATGTCATTTAAGAATATGGTCTCAAGGTACATCCATTTAGCTGGAAACATCGCATTTATATTTTTATGGCTGAGCAGTACTCCATTGTGTAAAAATATCCCACATATTCTTTACCCATTCATCAGCTGATGAACATTTAGGCTGTATTCAAGACTTATCTTTACAAACTCTGCTGCTATAAATATAGGTTTGTGTGTGTGTGTGTGTGTGTGTGTGTGTGTGTGTGTGTGTGTGTGTGTTATATATATATATATGTGTGTGTGTGTGTGTGTGTGTATATATATATATATTCTCCTGAAAGAATTAAAAGGACCAAACCATATACACCAAGAAGGGGAACACCTGAGATTAATGGAACCTCTAGTTTTAACGATTTTAGAAATTACCACACTGATTTTCCCAGCAATTTCACATCTAAACTCCCATCAACAGTAGTAAAAGTTTCTTTTTCCTCCACAGCCCTGTTAGCATTTTGTTATTGGTTGGTTTCTTGATAATAGCCGTTCTTCCTGGAGCGAGATTGAATCACAGCAGTGTTTTAATTTTCACCTATCAAATGACAAGTGATGATGAACATTTTTTTCATATATTTATTTTCCACTTCTACTTTTCGTCTGAGAAGTGTACATTCACTTCAGTTGCCTGTTTTTGGATTGGATCTTAAATATGAGATGTCTGATTTTTGGGGGTTCGTTTTATAATCTAGAGTAGTCCTTTGTCTGAGGAATAGCTGGCAAACTTTTTCCCACACTGTGAGTTGCATATTCAATGTATTTGTGGTTTTTCTTGCTGTGGAAATGTTTTTCAATGATAGGAGATACCAGTTGTTGATTCTTTGTGATAGTGTGTGACTTGAATGTTTTTCCTCATATACTCTTTGTCTTTGAGAGTTTTACCTGTTCTATCTTCCAGCATTTAGATTTTCCCTTGTGAAATTTAGATTTTTGATTCGTTTTGATTTTAGCTTTGTGTATAGTGAAAGATATTGATCCAGTTTTAATCTTAGCACATGAAAATCAGGTTTTTCAGCACCATTTATTAAAGAGGCTATCTTTCTTCCAATGAAGATGTTTAGCTCCTTTATCAAAGATAAAGTAGCTGAATATGTTGGCAGTTGTGTCTGCATTTTCTACTTTTTCTTTCTTTGGCACTGGAAATCAAACTCAGGACCTTGCCCTTGTGAGTGTTTCTGTACTTTGTAAACTATTCCACCAATCCTCAGGTCTTCTTCTTTTACTTTATTTTATTTTTATTTTATTTTGTTTTATTTGTGCCAGTACGATGCTGCATTTTTTTTAACATGGTAGCTTTGTAATATAGTTTCAAGTCAGAGATTGTTATATCCCAACCTTGTCTTTGTTGCCCAGAACTGCGTTTGGTACTTTAGGCCTCTTTTGGTTCCAAATGGATCGGTTTTTTTTTTTTTTTTTAATTCTGTGAGATATTCTATTTGAATGTTGACCGAGTACTTTAATTCTGTGTAACAATTTTGGAAGTATGGCAACTTTCATTACAGTAGTTTATCCTACCCAAGAACACAGGATGTCTTTCCACTTTCTGATATCTTCTCTGATCTCCTTTTTCAGAGTACTTTAGTTTTCAATATAGAGGTTTTATACTTTTTTTGTTAGATTGATTCCCAGGTGTTTCTTTTTTTTTTGGATGCTATTGTGAAAGGTGTTGTTTCCCTAATTTTTCTCTCAGTGAGTTTGTTATTTATGTAAATTTTTGCTTTTTGAGTGTTGACTTTGTATCCAGATAAATGCATTACTGAATCTGCTTATTAAATCTAGAAGTCTTTTGGTGGAGATTTTGGAGTCTTCTTTGTAGACTATCAATCATCCACAAATAAAGAAAATTTAAATTCTTCCTTTCCTATACTTACTTCTTTATTTGATCTAATTGCTCAGGCTAATGTTTCCCAAACTATTGTGAGCTGCTCAGGTTGAGGAACTCCTAAATGAGTGCCAGAAAAAGACTTAAATAAAAGAGACAAGGGGTATGATTTTTAGGGATCCAGGAAGATCAAAACCTTGTAATGGAGTTTGAGACTCCCTCAGAATTGTGACCAAGAACTTCTCTGTGCAGCCTATACTTATTTGTCTCTCAATCAAAAGGGATAGTGAGGGAATCATGAGAACTGAGAAAACCTTTGAAGGTTAGTTCAAAGACTTCTCCAAGTAGTAAATTTTGCCAATTAAGAGAACTGTCTGAACTCTACAGTTCCACATTTATTGCTCTGGAATACAGGATGTCAGCAGCCCATATCATTGCTGCCTCACTGGTGGTATTATGTTGAACTCAGAGCTGTGGTTACACTGGTACCACATATACCATCTTGACTTCACAGCCCTTTGCATATGCTCTTTTCCAACACATCAAGAAATGTCTGTGTTCAGCAACTTTACCCTGTCCCACCCAATCTCCAACAAAGAAATATATTGAATAAAAGTGGTGACAGTAGACATCCTTGTCTTGCTCCTGATTTTAGAGAGAAAGCTGTTAGTTTGGGTCCATTTAGTATGATATTGGTTGTTGGTTTGTCATAGACAGTTTCAATCATATTGATATACAGACCACCTATTACAATTTTCTGTGTTTTTTATCATGAGTAGGTGTTAGACAAATTTTTTTTTGCATTTTTAATATGATCACATAGTTTTTTCCTTCACTTTGTTAATATGGTGTATAACATTTATTGATTTGCATGTGTTAAAGCATTTCTGCAATAAATCCTATGAGATCAAGGTGTATAATCTTCTGATGATTTGCTGCATTCTTTTTGCCAGTATCTCATTGAGGATTTTGCATCTATCTTCATGATGGATATTGGCCTTATTTGTCTGTTTGCTTGAGACATTCTTTGGTTTTCATATCAAGGTAATGCTTTCTTTCAGGAGCAAATCGGAGAATATTGCTTCTCTTTGAATTGTATTAAAGAGTTTGAGAAATAGCAGCATTATATCTTCCATAAATTTTTGTTGAATCCAGCAATGAATCCTTCAGGGACAGGGTTTTTCCTTGTTAGTAGGTTTTTAATACAGCTTTAATATGTTTGACTGATATTGGTTTATTTAGAATTTTTGATCTTCTTAATTCAGCTTTGTTGATGCATTCATAGCTAGGAATCTTTGCATTTCTTCTGTGTTTTCCATCCTATTATAGTAAAGGTTCTTGAAGCATGTGTCGATGATCTTCTGTATTTCTGCACAGCCTATTGTGATATTATGCTTTTCATTCTTAATCTCATGGATTTGAATCTTTCCTTTTATTTCTTTGAGGTTTTTTTTTTTTTTTTTTTGGCGGTACTGGGGATCCAACTCAGGACCCTGCGCTTGCTAGTCAGGCGCTTATTCCACTGAGCTATATCCCCAGCCCCCTTTTATTTCTTTATAAGGTAGGACAAGGGGTTGACTATTCTATTTAACCTTTCCAAGAACAAACACTATGATGTATTGATTTCTCTGTGTTGTTTTCTTAGTCTCCACTGCATTAGTTTTTGCTGGAACCTGTATGATTTCCTCCCTCGTATAAGCTTTGGAGCTGATTTTCTTTCTTCTTCTAGATTCTTGAGATTCAACATTTGTTTATTTATTTTGTTCATTTGTTTGTTTAATTTTTTTATTTTAACAATTAAAAACCTAAAAAATATTCAATGAAGACAAAATCAAAACAACAAAAACTATACATGACCTCAAAACAAGATGATAGGAATTAACAATCACTGCTACATCACATTCTGTTATGTTCAACGAAGTTACTAAGTCCACCAAACATAACTGTGAGAGTGATCAAACAATCAAAGCCAGTAACAAGTAGTTAAAAAGAAAAAAAAAAAACATGGGAAATGACACAGAGCTTCACCATACAAGATGGTAAGAGTTCAACAATGGTTCTTTTACTGCATATTGTTGTTTTCAAATCAGTCATTCTTTTATAAACCTTACATTTTTTGAAATATCCTTCAGAACATTTTGGAACAAGGGTTTGGTATTCCTGAATTTCCTCAGATGTTCTTTGTCATGGAAGTTTCTTATTTCTCAGTCACTTTCAAAAGATAGTTTTGCAGTATATGTGAATCTTGGTTAAAGGTTGTAAGCTTTTAGGGCTTGAGAAATATTTCATTCCGAACTCTTCTTGACTTGACAGTTTGTATGAAGAAATCAGACGTTATTCTATGGATTTTCCTTTGTAAGTGATTTGTTTCTTTTATCCTATAATTTAAAAAAATCTGTTCTTGTGTTGAACTTCTTCATTCTTCACTATTATATGCGTTGGTGTAGTTTTGTTTGTTTGCTTGCTTGTTTGTTTGTTAATGGCTAATTGGAGTTCTGTATGCCTGACTTAACTATATGTCAAATTCTTTCACCCTGCTTCAGAAGTTTTCTATCATAATTTTGTGAGCAGTTTTATTAAATGTCATTTGAGCTCTCTTTTGCATTTTCATTGACTCTGATCAATCTTATGTTGTTCTTCTTTGCACCACCTAGCAGTTGCTGGATTGGTTTCTTATGGTCCCTTGATATTTTTAAGAATTTTTTTTCATTGTCACAGACCACATTTTTGTCTTCTAAATCTAAATTTCTGTTCTAATATTTGCTCATTCTCCTGGGTGTACTTTCAATGGAATTTTTTTAATCTCCTGGATATCTGTTTGAATCTGTTTCTAGGATTCCATGTTTTCTTATGCTTATTGTTTATGGTCTCTACCTTTCTCCTAAACTGTTCTATTGTTTGGGGGAAGTTTTTTTCTATTGTTTTATCTTTATCTGATTTAGAACCACTAAGCAAGTCTTTCTTTATGGTCACCATCTCTGAGGTTATATGAGAAATTATTTCTGATGTAACTTTTTCTAGAGCTTCATTCATCTACTTTGTTACTTCGACATTTACCACTTCAGAGAGTCCAGGTGGATGACTTTTAGATTGTTCCACCAATTTCCCACTTGTTTTTTGCCTTTGGTGTGCTGGCAGTCTTGGGTTACATCTTTCTTAAGTGTTTTCTCATTTTTTAAGTTTAGTTTAATTCCTGGATTGATGCTTGCAAGTTTCCTATAGTGAATAGCTTCATTGACAGCATTTAAAACCATTAGGAAATGACTACTTTTCAGAGGTGTCTTCCATGTGTAGTTGGCTGTTGAGTCTTGAGTCTGTTGCAAGATATTACCTTTCCAATTTATTGGGGATCTGAAGTTGCTGCCTACATGGACCAGCCTCCGGTTGTTTGGCACTGTGCTATAATAATTTTTATGGCCTTCAGGGAAGCACAGTCTTGCTAAACCAGGGAGGACAATTGATTAGAACAGTTATATCCTATGGTCTAATGTGGTACAACCAACAATAACAATAGCATCAAACATAATGTAGAAAATGACAAAGAGAGGTAACTATTAATTAACCACCTTTAACCATATGAAATATATTTGTGATTATATAACAAAATCTAAAGTGAACCAGAAAATTGTGTTCAGAAAATGAGCACTGAATATGCCAATTATACCCCCAAGGGAGAAAATTTAAAAGGAGTTAAAGTGAAAATAGGGAAATAGAAGAGATATACTAGAAGCAAGCTGCAGGACAAAGGAACGCCATACAGCCTTTGAGAAACTGGTGAAGAAGACAGGAAAGAAAGAAGGAAAAAACAGGAACAGAATGACAAAAATCTAGAAATCATGTTCACATTAATAAAAAAAACAGGAACAAACAGTCAAGAAAAATCAAAACCAAAAAAATAAAGGAAAAAAGAAGAGAGAGGAAGAAAGAAGAAAAAAAGAAAAAATATTATTTTCAGGTATGTCTCTACTGTCACTGGTAGAAAAAGTGAGGAGATAGAATCCAGAGAGTAGTTGATTAATCTCAGCAAGCTAACTAGGGCAGTGGATAATTACAGGGTGTTTTTATGCCTAGCTCGACTGAAGTTCAGCAGATAGACATTCATATGCCTAAAGTTGGCTTGAAGTTGGCTCCCTGACACTGTCACTGGGAGTCACTGCATGGAGCTGGTGTGCAGCTGTTCTGAATTCTGAGCTCAGCTGGCCCCTCTTCAAGATGCCTACTGGCCATTGACCCTTTCCAGACTCACCAGTCACTGCAGTCTGCTGCATCTACTGCTCCACTCCTCTGTTGCATTTCTCTGTGGAGCCCTCTGGGGTTGCTAGTAATGACCATGAGTCTGTAGGTTTGAGCTGCCCCTCCCATAGTGATTTTGGGCTCAGGGAGAAAATGCCACCTGACATCTCTTTCTTCTTCAGTGAAGTCTCTATGCTTTCCCTATGGGCTTCAATTCTTGCTTCAGAACCTTCCTGGATTCCATTTACTTCCTTCTTCTCTTTCTCAGGTTGTTACAGTCCAGTGTCTGGACACTGAATCTCAAAGAAGTTCTTTGTCTGTTGGTCACCACTCTGCCACCTTCCTGGAACTATTGATTTTTTAGACAGGGTCTTACTGTGTAATTTATGTTAGCTGTGGACACAGTGTGTATCTCAGACAGCCTTATAAATCTAGGAGATCCTCCTGCTTAATCCTCCAAAGTGCCAACACACCTGGCTAAAAGTTTCATTTTTTAAACAGCCCTATCATGAAAAACATTTTACTTGGTTCATTAACACTTTCATCCCTTGTACAATCACTCAAACTCACATACACAGCATTGTCATTACTGCTATTTAAAACATTTTTAAAACTCTAAGGCAATAATTCTATTTTCTAGTGGAGTTTGTCAACCCCTCACACATCACCTTGCCCCAAACTATCTACTTGAAATCAGAATGACTTGCATAAAAGACAGACATAATTGTAGTACCTCCTTATGAAACCCAGTCTTCAAACAAGTTGATTTATCTTATGATGCTCTTATTACTTCACCTACTTGCTTTATTTCTCTCTACTATGACTTTCATACCCTATGCTCTTATTGAATAAGCTGTCTCATCTCATAGATAATTAATTGAAAATTATACATGGGCCATTTGAATTCCATATAGTGGAATGCTAAAGCTATACATAAACTGTGATGAAAATACTTAAATGAGGAATACATTTTTTTTTATCTCTGGGTCTTTATTTATTTATAATCCATTAGAGCATAAGGGAAATATACAGATCTTTTCCCTTATCCATTACAAAATAGACTTTTTATGTTATAGCATTTGAAAAATTCAGATAATCCAAATAGAAATATTAAAACAATATTTGCTACATAAGTAAGTCTCTCTGTTTGTATATATACATACGTACATCTATGTAGCTACAAAGATTTTAAGATTTTTGACAATGATAGATTTATTGCCATTGTGAAAGACAAAATGTTTTATAATAAAATATTACTTTAGGAAACTAATAAGGACATATTATGTGAGAAACATAGCTTTATCGTGTTAGTCTGTTTTTCTTTGCTGTCAAAAAGTACCTTAGAGAAGAGATTTATCTTGCCTCATTATTTCCAAGATCTCCATCAAAGGATGTTGGCCTTTGTCTTGGTTAGTTTTCTCTCATTGTGGAGACAAAATATCTGAAGCCTGAAATAAAGGGAAGAAAGGTCTATTTAGCTCAAAGTCTGTGGAATTTTCTGTCTATAATCTGTGGGCTCCAAGGGTGGCACATGGCAAAGGGGCAACAGTTCTTAGCAATGAAAGACAGCCAAAGAAACAACGAAAAGGTGATACCAAGCCTCATTTTCCTATTTAACTGTATGCAGGCTGCCCACCTTAGAGTGGGTGTAGCGCTTACACCTCCAATATCAGCACTAAATAATAATCCACAAACTCTCAGCTTCCTCCAGAAGTTCTCCCCCCATGATCACATGAGACTTTGGGGAAGCAACCAGACATAAACCATAACAGTCTTGGTGTCTTTGGGTCTGTGGTGAGGTAGAACATCATGCATGTGAATGGAAACTACAGGGAAATCGTACCTCTTGATAACTGAAAGCAAAAACATAAGAGGAAAGGAGCCAGGACGCCACTATTCTCCTCAAAGAGATGTCTGCAGTCGCTTCACCTTTTCAATATAGACTTCAGCTCAGAACTGTTCTAATCTCTCTTAGTAGTACCAGAGGCTGGGGACCAAGACTTTTTTTAACACATGGTCTCTGGGCAGATTTCAAGTCAGAGCCATAACTCTCCTTTTGGAACATAATATACAAAAATGAAATGAGGCAAGAATGCACAACAGCATCACTTAGAAAGTGGTGTGAATTACATCAGAAATAATTTCAAAATAGTGCAACACATTTTACTGATGGGCTGATACGCATAATTCTATGGGAAAGAGAACTGATAATACAATGTGACACATTATTTAATGATGTTGCACTGGAAAAGCATCAATAGTCAAGAGGAAACAACGAAGAGAATAGAAGGACAACCTCAAGAATGGGAATATTTTTTGCCTACAATTTGTAAGACAGAAGACTTATATCTAAACTATATAAAGAACTAAAATATACACCCCCTAAAACAAAATACAATAAAAAATTGGCCAAAGAGATAAACGGACAATTCATAGATGAAGTACAAATGACCAATAAATACATAATAAATGCTAAATATCACTGGCTGTTAGAGAAACACAAATTAAAGCCATGATATTCCATCTTACCCCAGAAAGAATGGTCATCCTCACAAATTCAGGTAATGACAAATACTGCAGAGGCTATAAAGAAAAAAACCCCTTCCATTTGTTGGTGGGAATATAACTGGTCCATCATGAAAATCAGTATAGAAATTCCTAACAAAGCTATAATTAGCTATTTCATTTGACTTAGATATTTCTCTTCTAGGAGGCTTCTAAAAAGTATTAAATACATCATAGTATAGATGTACGTGTATACCCACAGTTATAGTAACATAACTCATAGCTAAATCTTGAAAGTGTCATATATGTCTTTCAACAAATGAATGTGTACAGAAAGGGTGGTGTTTATGTACGATTGAACATGAGCCTGTCATAAAGAAAGATAAACTCAAAGCAGTAGGAAAATTGATTGACCTTGCAACTATAATGATAAGTGAAATAAATCTCATACACATGGTTAAATAGCACATGGTTTCTCCTATAGGGGAGCCTAGAGAAAAATTAGAGAACAACATAGAAGATCAATGATGGGAAATAGGAAGATAGACCCTTCTTATAGTGGAAGGGGATCAAGAGATGAAGGGTGCCAGGGATATAGCACAGTGGCACAAGCACTTGACGGGCAAGCGCAAGGTCCTGAGTTTGATTCCTGGTACCAAAAGAAGAAGAAGAAGAGGAAGAAGAGGAAGAACAAGAAGACGAACCACAAGAGATGAAGGGAGGGGTAAAGTGGAGATGGAAAAAGGATGAAAATAAAATGAAATGCAATTTGTAGTAAAAAAGCCAGGCATTATGGTGCACTCCTGTAGTACCAACACTCACTTGGTAGGCTGAGGCAAGAGGATTGCTGGGAATTCGAAGCCACCCTGGGCTACTTGGGTTAAAGTCAGTCTGCATTAAAAACTGAGATATTGTCTAAAAAAATTTAAAAATTAAAAATAAATACAATAAGTAAATAAATAAAATAAAGGGGTTCAAGTGAATGAGGGGAATGAAGGGATGGAAAGGTGATGGAAAATAGAATTAAGATGTGTTATATACATGTATGAACAGATTTACCAATGGTACTATGAATATTAAGTACTGAACGCAGGTACTTAAAAATAAAATCAAATAATGAAAAATAAAACTAAAAGCACTCATCTGAAAAAACCAGAAGAAAGAAAAGAACAGGAGGATTACTATGGATAAACATTGCACCTGGTTACAAGCAGTAGAAGTTTATAAAACCTCATATTGCTTCCTGTGTATATAGAGTGTTTATGTTTTTAATGTAACAGTTACAAATAAATGAATGAAAATATTAGAAAAATGAAAACAAAAGCATTGCAAAAGAAAAATTAGTGGATAAGAGAGTATCAAATAATAAGACAAAATGCTAAATTTTGAAGACTGCTTACTCTAAAAATAATAAAAGTGGAAAAATATACACTATGTGATCCCTGAAACATAATAGAAACATTATGTATTAAACTGTGAAATATAAGAGAAAATTGAAAAGAGTGAGGAAAATAAAGGACAGTGAGTACTTAATTCTTTGCTAACAGTTATAATGTTGGATATATTTAACTAATTAATATAGAATAAAGAAATACTAAGCTGATAGAATATGTTATATCTAAAAACATATATAACAGAAAAAATTCCATAAGAAAACATAACAAATGAGGAAACAATAAAAACCTGACATAACATTAGGGAATAAATGTAAATGGTTTAAATTTACATATTGAAGTAATGCTCAAAATTGTGTGAGTTTGTACCGTATATGCTACCTGAATAAGGACAGCTCAGACTAAACATGTGTAATACCTTACCCTTGTCTATGTCCTTACTGTCCAGTAATATGCTCTGGACCTTTGTAACATATACTTTTACTTTCCACAGTAAAATGAATCTATGAAAAGAATGAAGAGTGTCTTACTTCCTTGATAAAGAAGCCCAAGTTTCAGATACCCACTTAGTTGAGCCCTCAAAAAATATTTTTAAATGATTCAAAATGCATAATTACTGATTAACTATGATATCACCCAAACTGCTTCAAGAAATTTTAAAAGAAACAATCAACACAACATATAGTAGGGCAAAATGTACAACATTTTGCTCTCTAATGTAATTTCAGACAAATTAAACAATACATTAAGGAAAACCATGACATAATGAAAATCCTAAGTACTATGTTCTTTCCTGATGGAATAGACATGTACCTGTAATATGAATGCAGTAAACAAAACTCAGCCATAACCTCAGCTTTATTTAGTAAAGTAATGCCATTAACCTCTTAACATTTCAAGAAACAGTGGAAGGCACAATTCCAATTTTATTTACTTAGAGAACAAAACTTGATGCATTGGACAGTACTGATTTTTGGCAAAATTCTTCAGTGCACAGATACATGAAGCCTTTTGCAGGGTATCTTATCTTGGTACAAATTATCTTTAAGTAAATGATAAATACTTTATCATAGATGGATTGTAGCAAACCCTTTTTCATCAAAATAAGAATCTCTGTGAACTAGAGTACAAAATAAAGTTAAAGAATGTACCTCTCTAAATTCCTAAGGAACATGCCAGGGTATTGTATACTTGAGATTATGAAGCATACACGGGTATTTTTATACTAAATGGAAACATTTGTAAAAAATAAAATATGGTGGAGAGAAATGCATCAGCCTTACCAAGCAGAAAATGTAGGAAAGTGTGTTTTTGTTAAAATATTATTGTTACTTTGAAGTTTGTCAAAATTTTTCTTACATTTTAAATATTTTAGATGAAAAGTGAATGAATTAGCTAAAGGAATCAAGCTTGGAAAAGAAGACATAGAATGACTCTCTCTGAATAAAAGAAATATGTCATAAGGCCAGTTAAAAGTTTTTTAAGTAATAATGACATATAATTTATTTATAAAATGCCTATGAAAGAGTTATCATCTTGTTCATTTGACTTAAAGAATTAGTCCCCAGTTACTGATTAATTTGCTCCAATTTAGATAGTTTGCAGTTGACAAACTGGGATTAAAACCTGTTTTTTATTTATTTTTCTGATTGAACGTTTGTCTTTTGTATGTTTTGTTTTTATCTTTTTTATATAATTGAAGATGTGTTTCTATTATAGACATATTTTAGAGGGTGCTAGGGGAAGTGTCAATCTGGGGGTCTTCTTCACACCTAGGAGATTTATAATAGTAAACTATAAAAGAATATAAGTAAACATGCAGGAAATGATGAGCCAACATAAGTACCCTACGGGAAAGAAAATGCACAAGATGGAGCAAATAATCTGTGTCCACACACAGAAGTCATCATATGCCTTTCAACCAAATACATATACTTAGTCCTGGGGCAAGTAAAGGAGAAACATATCAGAATGAGAATGTGACGGGGCAAAGTGGTATGGCCTGAGATGACTGACTGATATGAGCAAAACCATGGTGGCTCCATGCTGAATGAAGGAAGTGATTTAATAGCAAAACTATTTCTCTGGGGAAATAAAACTTCCTCTTGGTTAGATGAAGTAAGCCACAATATTGGGACAATAAAATTTCAGATGCATGAACAAGAGAACAGTCCTTTGTATCAAGCTACAAACCAGTTGAGTTTCCTTGCGTATTTCCCACACATGCAGGCTAGAGAAAAGTATACATATTTCAAAGCTCAATCCTCTAATGGTAACTCAATTTGGGAAAAAATAGACAAATATCACAGTGGGAGAACTGCCCATTTTAAGCAGAGGAAGCCTAAACATCATACAAACATGAAATTACTTTATTCGGTAAAAAACAAGACAATAAAAGAACATACCAGCAAAAATTTAGGAATCTACTCTACAAAATGTAATTAATTGCCAAAATAGATCAAGAATAATTATAATAAAATTTCAATAATAATTAGACTTTAATGAAAAAGAATCCAGTAAAGAGATAAAATATTGACTTAAAAATTTCAGAGCTAAACGAATATATCTCAGGTTAGAATACCATTTACAGAAAGACAATCTGAAACAATGAAGGTCAAGATAGAGGTGTCATATTAAAGTTTAGAGAACATTTTAGAAAATCAAGTTTTGGCAAAAGTGTAAGCAAGTAAACACTACTGCCTTTGTTTGTGACATTATAATTTAGCATTATTTTGTAAGAGAATATGGTAAGTGAAGCAGAGTTTAAAGTTCACACAGTTTGATTCGAACAAATCTCAAAATTTAATTTAACCTATATTTGCAAAACCAAAATGAAATAGCCAAGTTACAGGAAAGGAAGCTTATCATAACGCTATCTTTTCACATCAAATTTGCAATTTATAGCAAATTGGAAAAAACAGGACATATATATATATAACTAATTGCCTAGAGAATATCATACAACATTTTAAAAGTTGAGCTATACCAGTATTTCCTGGCATGTTTGTATCTATATGAGTAAGAGGCGTGCTTCTGAAGAGTAAACACTTTAAAAATAAGTAGCATTACTAGTGGCAAAAATAAATCGATAAATTGAGCATGATCACCAGCCAGGTTAACTGTTCCCTTAATTAAAATGCCTATGCCATACTGAAGGTCTCACTTCTCATGGTAGAGGACAGAGCTGCCTAACTCACTGACTTAACAACATTCGTGCTGTGAACTTTTGTAGGTGTACTGTGCAAGACTCATTTTGTTGGATTATGAATGAATCTTACAAACATTTTCTCAGAATGAAACTTTTCCATAAGCCAGGGACTTATTTATATGGAGGAGCAGAAATAAAATGAACTGAGAATTAAGAGGAACTGCAAGCGAACATCCTCTTGCAGCAGAGGAAGAAGATGAGATAGATATATTTACATGTCAGCAATCTGACAATTCACTCTTTCCTCAGGGGGAAGAAAGTATGATGGCAGAAAGGACAACAGGCTACAATTTAAATGTGCTCCCCAGGAGGATGAGTGGAAGTTTCTCTCTCCATGTTCAAAAGTTTGGCATAAGGAGAGGAATAAAGACACTCCCTCTAAGGGTGAGAAGAAAGCATGACGTGGAGCACTGTTACCTGCCAAGCCTCTTTACACAAACTGAATGCATATTTCTCATAGGAGTTGACAGCTGGATTCAGAAATGAAATCCAACTTTTATGTAAGAAAGGAAAAGATGTGCTAACTTAAAGAACACTTAACTTCCACCATAAAAGCAATTACTTACTCACGGGTTAAATTTGTTCATGAAAACATCATGAAAGCAATAGTTTACCTTCAGACGTTTTACGTTCTAGGCTCCGTTTTATTCTTCCTTCCTGAATCCAGACACTGCAGTGTTTATATCTCATATACCTTACCGTTCTGCCTGCAGTTGCCCAGTATCCCTAAGAATCCTAGTTTTTATTTCCTAACACATACCTTGGAGTTAGTATCTGTCATAGTTACTTTTTTCTCTTTGCTGAGACAAAATATACAAAGCCCAAAATTAAGGAAGGAAAGGTTTCTTGCGGAGGTTTTAGTCCATAGTCGGCTGGCTCCAAAACAGGCTAGCACCTAACAGAGGGCAACAGCTCATGGTGGCAGAGAAGAGAAAAAGCAGCAGAGGCAAAGAGGGAGGAGTAAATTCAAGTTTCTTTCCCTCCCTTACGTGGTACGCAGGGTGCTCACCCCGGGGGCCGGGATAGCACTCTCACCCATAATCCTAGCACTGGACCGTGAATCAAACGAAAACTCTGGAAGCTGCCCCAGCACTGCATGAGGCTTTGCGGAATGTCTAGACACCAACGATAACAGTATCTTAACTTGTTATGTAACCTAGAAAATCAGGTGGGGACAGTAAATAGTGTTTGTAAAAGATCTACTTTTCACTTCTTTTCCTTAGTTTTGTAGATGTTCTTGAGCAAGTTATTCAACAACCATTAGCTCACATTTTATTCATAAAATGCAAATGTATAAAAGATTATGTATAAAATTTACCAAATTTTGTGCCAGATTTACCAAAATTTCTGTTACAAAAATTCATGTAAGAATGGACATTTGTTTATAATTATAAAGCCAAAAGAGAAATGAACGTGAAATTTTTCTTTTTCTTTTTCTTTCTCTTTTATTTTCTTTCTCTTTTCTTTTTTGTCTTTTGAGACAGAGTCTCACTGTGCAATTCTGACTGGCCTTGAGCTGGTAGCCCAGGCTGGCCTCAAATTCACAATGATCATCCTGCCTCAGCTTCCCAAGTGCTGGGATTATAGGCTTGCATCACCACACCTGGCAACATGAAATTTTTCTAATGGTAGCTGTCAAGAATCAGCAATCTATTGAAAGACTTATATTTAGGAAAATTTTTATTGCTAGTCCTCTTCATTTTTTATCCTGGGTTATAAGGAAATCTCTAAATATGTTCTGAACACATATATGTTATATGTACATACATGACATTAGAGGAGATCATGCAGTAATCAGAAGATTGCAGAGTGAACTGGACACACCCTTAATTTTAAGGGCCAATTCCGAATTATAGCAATACATTATCACTTGTTTTTTGCTTGTTTATTTTGCTTTGGCTGAAAAAATAACTAAATGAAAAACTATATAAAAATCATTTGTTTTAGAATGTAAAATTCATACTAATTACTAACCACTTTTAAGAGCGATATCTAAAAGATACCAAAACTATTAAACCAATTCAACTATTTAGGATGTGGTACAAACGATGCATAGAAAGTTTAATAGAGTTACAAATTAATTGGCCTAATATCCAATAATAAGCCATTTCCCTTCTGTAAGTACAGCAGAGAGTTTCAAATTAAAATTTATCATGCTGTTCTAGGGAATATAGCAAATATATAAAATACTAGCAAAGATTATTTTAAATATGTAATTATATGTTATGACAGATTTTGAATGGAAGGGGAGAAAATGTATTTCCTCCCACTTGTGCTTTTTCATTTGTTGTGTTAAGAAAACATAACTCCACACATCCGGGAATTTACCATTTAGGAAAACTGTCTGTCCTCCTGGCACAGCCTATGGACAAGTCACCATCAGACTTATTTTCTGTGGTAGTATCTCTGAGGAGAAGTACTACTTTCTTCTATTTACCCATTTTAAAATCCTTTCCCACGCTATCCTTCAGCATGTGCTGAGAAAGCTGAGTTTGTGTAAATGCTACAAGTTAATATGATCAAAGAGATGCTCCTAGCTTCTCTTTCCATTCTTTGAACAGATATTCCCCTGTAGGCACATTCATAATCTCTTACAAGTTACGTATTCTTAGAAACTATATAGAGATATATATGACAAACACACATATATGACACATACACATGCACACACACACACACACACACACATGCATGCAGAGCTTCAAATTCTACAGAATGACAATTTACTCATTTGTAATAAACCGGCTGGCTCTCGTGGGCAGCACATATACTAAAATCATAATATAACCTACTATCTAAGGGGAAGAACATCTAGTGGCTTCTTTCTATAGCTAACAAAAAATGAAAAAAAAAAGCCCCTTCCTCCAATGTTTGTCATGTAAGTCCCAAGTGTGCCGTAGCCTTTAGCTGTGGAAGACAGCGAGACAGCACATTTTGTAGATTAAACCAATAAACTCGCAAACATAAAAGAAACAGATCTCATAATTGCGAATTTCAATTAAAGGAAGGGGGATCAAAGCAAACATTCTGCTTGAAATTACACAGCTGCTATCTATACAAAATGAGAAAAACGTCTACAGCCAGCCATAATTTTACTGAGAGAAAAAAACCATGCGGCAAACCCTGCAGTAGGACAGATTGTCTATGCTCCTCACGTCCCAATCAGTAATACAGAAATATTGAGTAATAAATTCCCTGCCTCTCTCAATCTGAAAAGCTCCCACCATCTGTGAAAGACAATTTGTAACAGCCTCAATATTAAGATTCAGTAAACAGACAATCACTCCCATTGTGCCAAGCAGTGGCTACATTTGGAGAAAAGCATAAAGCAAAACAATTAGTAACACCAAGACCCCTCTATTACAAATTATCCAGCCACCAAAACAACTAGTTTCAATTGTAGAGTTCCACTTCTACTGGAGAGGAATGCAGGAGACTGTTCATATGTGGCTACCTCTGTGGTCCGTATGTAGACTTCATCCTAATGTCTTGAATTATTATTGATGGCTGAGGCAGTTCTGCTCTGCTGGTGAACCAATAATGTCAAGGCAGTACCTGCAAGATTAATTATAGGAGAGCATGGGCTGAGGTTTCCTGGGACCAAGGCATTAATACAGACTGAGCATTAGTTTCAGAGGTTTTGAAAGACAGCTGAGCAAATGCCTCAAACAATGTGATCCACACCGTCTCCCGGTACCTATATTTTAGCAGCATCTGAAAGGTCAAACAACTCCTTTTAACTATGATATACAAAGCATTATGTATGTTTAAGAAACAAAACAAGTCTGAAAAGAACACTGACAATTCTTCCTGAGTTAGAAATTCAACTCAAGCTTTACAAACAGCATAGATGACACTATTTCATTACAAAGGAAAGTTGGCACTGCTCTTTCAGTTGCTTGCCCTTGAAACATGTCGAATGTGTACTTCTCATTTAGCGTAAGCTTTAGTTTTTACAATAAGTTCACAGTTCTTCTAGGTTTTCCTTAAAACATTCCCCATTCACACCTGGTCTTCTAGGGTGATTATAAAAACCAAACACAGATACTAAACTGAGTTGGGTGGTCACTTTCCTTGTGGAATATATAGACAGAACAATTTTAACTCTTTGGCTAAAGCCAGCATTTATATGAGTATTTTCTCTGCATATATGTGTGTGTGTGTGTGTGTGTGTGTGTGTGTGTGTGTGTGTGTTCGTACATTTTTATATATTGAAATTAAATGTATAAAGAGAAGATGAATTATAAAGGTAAATAGAATGAGGAAATTTCTTTTGCTAGTAGAAAACTATTGGAGAAAAGGAGTAGGGAACAGGGATGGGGCACTGGGGAATTAGAACAGCACCTAAGAGATAAAGGGGGTTCCAAATGGGTTGCCCGAAAGTATGGTTTTAACATCAGCAAAATTCAAACCAAGGCTTACACTTATTTCTGCCAAATATGGAGTGAATAACATGCAATTACAGCATATTTGTATTATGTATGTACACACAGAGATATGATATTAACTAATATTTTTTTAGGTGTCACTCTGTATCTATAACTCATCTGAAGACTTCCCATATATTAACTATTTGAATATTCAAAATGCATATTTAGTATGTACATTTTTTTAAATATTAGCATGAGAGAACAATAAGACAGACAGTTAAGTATCACGTTCATGGTTACAGAAAAAGAAATTACAGTGTTAAGCTTCAAATCCAAAATACTGGCCTCAGCATACAGTCTTTAACCAGTTCATATGCTCTCTTCCTGTGTATGCATGTGTGTGTGTGTGTGTGTGCGTGTGTGTACTTAATACATGAGTTGCAATGCATTATGTGTCATTCTCATTAGTTGAAAACATCTAAAGCATAGTAGACAAAACTATACCCATGGTAACAAAACTGTAATGGCCAGAGGCTTATACCTGTGTACTGCTGAATTTCTCACTATAACAGGGAAGCTGTTTTACATTCTAATGCAGATTATCCAAAAGTAATTTATCTTACCTGTAAGTTAGTGATATTCTCTCTACTTTCTTTCTATTTTCCCTCAGGCAGCAATCATAGCAAAAGTGAAAAAGAAGTTGAAGATAGATTTGATGTACTGTCTTCAAATTTCAAAACTGGAATATGTGATGGTAGGAAGTGAGCTATCAGGCATCTCCACAAAAGTAGAGACAGGTGACTTATTGGGCCCTAAATAGACTGGGGGGAATAGTCTGCTGGTGAGAGATTTTTAATTCCAAGTAACTGAGCCACCTTCATGTGTATGTACAGATCACCTATTACTTGGACTACTAATGGGAAGGTGTTAATAGAAAATTTAGAATTATAAAGGGTTAGCAGTCTAATTTCACTTTGGAAGCATATGCTGGTTAAGAGATTGTAATATGGTTACATTTTTGACTGGCATAAGGAATACAGAAGAATGGCTACCATGTCTTTTGCTAACCAGAGAACCTGAGAAGCAAGGGTCTCCCTATGTCCCTTTCTCTGCCCACAGTGCCTTACTTCACACTTACAAGAGTAAAGCAAGCAAAATTTCCAAAGGATATCTAGGTCTTCTAACATCCCATACTTCTACCAGCCTCTGAGGGATTTGCATGATGAAACTGTCCTTTTAAAATTGTTTCACACCTAAAATACTATGTCTCAGGCACAGTTTGATACTGGGTTAGATACTTGCATACTATGATGAATGAAGCAGACTTTGCCCTCTTAGTATGTGGGCAAGGTAAGTACTTAATGTATAAATAAATAAATACACAGTGTATGTTCTTTCCCCGTCATCTCCCTCCCCGTCTCCCTCTCTTTCTTTTTGCAAGAACTGTGGTTCTTCTCTTTTCTTTTAACCTTAGTCTCATCTATGCCTTCTGTTATTTTTCTTAATATTAGTAAAGTCCATCAGCAAAATTTTTAGATTTGTTGTTTGAAGAAGTTTCTGCACTATCGTTCACCCATTTCTTTCCACTGCTGAGATGTCCACCTACAAAAGTATGTTTAATTTTATACATAGTGTCTATAAAGTCACAAATATCATTGTCTTATTATACTCTTGGGCTTCTTTTTTATCATAATCATCTTTATTAAGTGAACTTTGTCTTTTACCTTTGTGTATACAGTGTGATCAAAACATGTGGTGAGTGTTTAAGTAAACCGACTGCAGTTAAGGTTCTGTTGCAAAGACCTTCTCCTCCAAGTCCTGTGCACACACGTGGCCTGTCCTCACCACTTGCTGAAAGCAGTTTACAGGTCGGGATTACTGAAGTCTCTATTGAATAAAAATATCAGGTCGTGTCCTTGGGTACTTAGTCATCAGATCTGGGATGCTAAAGTCTCTCACTCTTCTCCAAAGCCAAAATGGAGAAGACAGTGCAATTCAATACACCAAAGTGGACTTCCAGAACTGCTCCAGAAAGTGACAAAAACAATGGGATAAGTGAACTAGAAGCATTAGGGATTAATAGCAATGTGTGTTTTAGGCACTAATTTTTTAAATTTAATTAAACACTCACTCTATTATTTTTATTGCATCTCATATGTTACATGGATCCTCGCTTGTGTTGAATGTATGTGTGTCTTCACATTTGTAACCACGTAAAACTTATTTAAGGTTACAAGGTGCATTTACATTATCTTGTATTTTTACCTGCTCCTTTGTCTTTTCCGGTATTGCAAAGAAGCTATTCCACAATGTTAAATATGGGAACAATTTCTAGTAGATATTTCTTTAAAACTGGAATTCAAATTCATTGCTTATTTTGTGATTTATATAATGGACCTATCTGATGGGTTTCACAAAAACTGTTATTTCGTTATCTACTTATATTAGATTTTAAGGAATTCATTAACATTATTGTCTCCAAATCTATCCAATAGCTGTAAATTTTGTCCAGTTTTCCATGATGCATGTATGTCAAAGTTCATGACACATTCACCCATGGCATACAAGCTCTGCAACAAATTTCACAGTAAAAAAATACTTGAGGCTGGATGTGGTGGTACACATCAAGCCTCAGGGCTGAGACAGTAGGATTAAAATTTTGAGTCCAGACTTCCGGGAAGATGGCGACCAGGTGAGCAGCAAAGGAGCGATCCTCCTTGATAAACACCACCAGCTCGAGACAGACTTGACGAGCGTGAATGCCGAGACCTCGGCTGGGAAGATCAAAGTGAACGTGTTTCTCTGAGCTGCCGGGGGAGATGCGGTAGGGCTGCCCAAACTGCCTTGGAGAGACACGGGAAAGCCCCAGACGCTGGGAGCTGGAGACGCTCCACGCGGGTAGGGGGCTTGGCTGGGTCCCAGAGCCCTGGGGGCCACAGCTAGCTTGGTCACTCCCGCCTCCCGAGCCGGAGCAGCTTTCCAGCCACTCCCGACAGAGATCGGCTTTTTAGCAGCGGCAACGCCCGGCAGTCTCACATTTCGCGCGCATCGGGCAGGCTGCGCAGCCTAGGAGCGGAGCATCCCGCTCCCTCCCCCAGACCCAGAGAGCGTGAGGAAACAAGTGGGCGCGAGCCGCGGATCACGAGCATAGCACAAAAAACTGGCACCTTGGAACCTTCCTGCCTGCACGGACTCCGAAAACTGGTGAGCTATCTGCGCTCGCGACCAGATCACCGAGTGGGGGAGGAGATCCATTCCTATACCTGCAGGGAACCCTGGGAGGGTGGGTGAGCGGTCTCACACACCTCACCCAGGTCTCTTGCTAGGGAGTAGCTAAATAACATCTGTACAGCCTTTTAAGCGGAACTCTCAGCAGAAAGCTTAAGGGACATTCCCCCAAAGAAAAGTCATTGGAGCAGCCTCTGCAGCAGACCTTTGCCTGCTGAACTGCCTGGGGAATCTAAAGCTCAATATTTTGAATCTGATACCCAAAAATGGGAAAACAGAGGAACAAAACACAGTCTCAAAACTCAACCCCACCCAGAACAAGTTTTGAAGATGAAGATACAGGGGAACCAGGAAGCCTCATAACTTCAAGATGTGAAACTATTGCATCCGAAATTAAACAACTCCAACAGGCCATGAAAGATCTTAAAGCAGAAATAACCCACATACCCACAATTATTTCTCAGGTAAAAAACGAGCTGAAAACAATGATGGAAGAAATGCTCCATTTACACAGACGAGAAATAGACAAAAGTCTAGAAGAAAATAGGAAACAAAAGGAAAACTTACAAGAGCAATTCAGGAATGAATTACCAATAATGAAACAGGTCCAAAGAGAATGCCAGAATTTGAAAACTAACGCTGAAATCATGGAAAACCTTTTAAATGAAACTGAAGATAGAATTTCAGAACTGGAAGACAGCATGGCAGCTTATGAGCGTGAAAGGAAGAATCTCCTGATATCATCAAAGACACAAGAAAAGTCAATCCAACAGCTGCAAGATGAGGCAAAGCATAACAATATTCGAATTATAGGAGTGTGTGAAACAGCAGGAGATCTCACAAATGATATAAAAGGAATATTTGATGAAATAATAGCAGAAAATTTCCCAAACAAGGTAAAAGATACTGAAGTTCAGTTAAGCGAGGCATATAG
>PVLD010024549.1:0-25289 GCA_004027595.1 Dinomys branickii
AGGAAGAGGGGAAAGAGGAGCGGGGGAAGAAGAAAAGGAAGAAGAGGAAGAGGTTGAGAGTGAAAGCAAGCAAGTAGCAAAAAAGAATAAGAGAGGCCAAGATATCAAACAAGAGACTGAGGTAGAGGAAGCCTCTCCTAGGATTACTCAGAAGCCAGCACTTCTCTGACAGCCCAGTGTGTTCTGTCCCTGGGCCACGGCGTGGATGAGCACTGACACCTGCTCTGTGCTCTCCTGCTCTCCAAGGCTGAGTCACACGTGAGAGCAGCAGTCACGGGTGCCGCGAATGGGGCGTGTTAACAGAAGGGCCTGGAGCCATCTTGGGGAGAGCCCTGTATCAAGCAGCTGATCAGACAAAAAAGCCCTGAAAGAGAGCATAGAGCTGAGCAGACAGCCCTGTAAAACAGGACGTGAAGGGGGAGTGGTCACAGGTGGGGTTTTGCAAGTTAACCTTAAGGGTTTGGCTTTCCTCCTGAAAGCTGCAGGGAACATCCATCAGTGTCATAGGAAGGAGCCGCCTGACAGGCTTGTTTTGTGGGAAGCGCCCACTATCACATGTGGGAGATGGATGTAAGAGGAAGAGTTACACAGGGAGAGGCTCGGGGTGTGAATGAGGCCCTTGCCAACCGTGGAGGGAGGACGGGGGAAGGTCTGGTGTCACTGGAGAGCTGACAGGACACAAGAATAGGGAAGACAACAGGGAAGGAGGTATAAGGGAGGACACCCAGGTGCTGGGCTTGAACTTCCTCATTGTTTCTTTTTCTTTTTCTTTTTGGTTTCTCAGAAATATTTCATTTTTCAGCCAAGTAAATGCCTATGGGGGGGGCACCTTCTTCAAACTTTGAGCTAAATGTTCTTAATGGTCCCACCCTGTGGCAGTTTGACCCCAGGCCTTGAGCTTCAGCTGCCCTCAGAAAGTGAAATGCTTTTCTGCCCAGTAGGGGTGAAAAACCCTTGCCCCAGAAGTTAAACTCACTACAGGTGACTGTGCTGTACAGGCAGCTGCCCGAGTGTGATGATTATAAGTTAATGCTCTCCAGGTTCAATTAAAGGTGACAAATCATATTCTTCCGAGAGCTCCATACAACTTATCTTTCAGATTTTCCCCATTTGTAGAGTGTCTCATTGTTTTAGAATATTATACTCTTGTTTTTGAAGAAGTCAAACAAAGCAGGGCCCTAAACCCTAGATGTCTCAAAATATAAAATATACAACTTTAATAATCAGTATCCTCTGTCACAATACGGTTCATTCTCCGGAAGAATACAAAGGGGATCTGCTAGGCATCCTCCTCTGCACCAGCAGAGATTTTGAAGCACAGAATATAGGAAGCTGAATAACGACCCCTACACACACACAAGGTGTCCAAGACCTGATGTGTGTAATCTGTGGATATATTACCTTACATGGTGAAAGCAAATTTGCAGGTATGGTAAATTAAGCATCTTGAGATGGGAGATCATTGTGGATTATCCAGTGGGCATAGTGCAAGTACTAGGACCCTTCATGGAAGGAGACAGGAAGATAAAAGTAGTAAAGTAAATAAATCTCTTTTAGTAGTATTTAGGCGATGTAACAGCACAGGCTTGAGTGGTGTGCTTGAACATGAAAAAAGGGGCCAGGAGCCAGGAAAGGTAGGTCTCTAGCAGGCCAGAAAAGAAAAGCGACAGGCTTTGCCTTCAAAGCCTCCAGACAAACTGGTCCTCTGACACCTCGCCTTGCCTCAGTGAGACTGATTCTGGACTCTGACCTCCAGAACCACAGAAAACTAATTTGCATTGTAACCAACATTTACAGCCAGTCAACTTTAAGTAAAGCAGATCACAGTATTCTCGATGATGTGGGTGGACCTCATCCTATTAATTGTAGGCCTTAAGACCAAAACCTGAGGTTTCTCAGAGAAGAAGAATTCTTCCTCAAACCACAACACAGGAATCCTGTCTGAATTTCCAGCATCAGGCCCTGCCCGATAAGATTATAGACTTGCCAGCTCCCACAACTGCATAAGCCAACTTCTGAAAATAAACTTTTTTATATATTTTTACGTGTGTGTGTGGATGCATACATATCTGCATACACAGGCAGTCCCAGCCTACAATAGTTTGGCTTACAATTTTTCACTTTGACAATGGTGTGAAAACAATACACATTCAGCAGAAACCATACTTCAAATTTTGAATGTTGATCTTTTCTAGTGATATATAACACAGTACTTACTCTCTGGATGGTGATCAGTGGCAGGAAGCTTTGGCTTCATAGCCACAGGGTCACAGTGGGAAACAACGGATCCTCTATAGTGCGTATTACTGCTAAGCCTGGATGTTCTGTAGGTTAAGTGAACTGAATGCTTTTACAACAGGATTTTTCAACTTACAATGGGTTTACCGGGACATAACTCCACCACAAGTCAAAAAGCATCTATAGATGCTACTGGTTGTTTCTCAGGAGAATACTTGTGGTTACAACCACTCAGAGCAGCAATAGGAAGGAAGCTACTCTACCGAGTAATTGGGAAGAGATACCTGGCCTTGCTTGTTTCTGCCAGTGATGTTCTCCATCCTGCATCTTCATCTGAAAGGTCATATGTATTCACCAGCATGGTCTCTGAGCAGCTCACCGGCAATTTGTTATTTTTCTTTGGAACTGAGAGTGCAGGAATTGGAGTCTCTTGATTTAAATTTTTATCCACATTTCCAGAGTAACCCAAAAAGTATCTAGTGATGAGTTCAAGGCTTGTTTTTAGAGGATTTTCCTTTGCCTATCATGGGGAGGTGGCAAAAATCATTAGTCACAGATACAGCTTCAGGGAAGGATAAAAATGATGGTTATGCCAGTTCTTTGACATAAGGTTATTGACTTCTCACCCATTCACACATGCTTTCGGCAAACTCACATTGGCTTACCTATTGCATAAAGCAGGTGCTGTGCTGGATAAAGATGCAGAGATGAAGACAAGATCTGTATCCTAAAAGAACTGCCATCCAAGGCATGAGTCAGACAATCCAGTGAACCATTATAGTCAAATGTAATGTGAGTAGAGGCATGCCCAAGCAAACTTCTAAGCAAGTTCTCGTAGGAGTAACTTTATAAAATATTTATCCTTTCATTTAAAAATAATTGGGTCTATAGAAAACACTAATTCTGTCAATCCATAAACATTCGAAGCCTAATATTTTCTTAGTCTGTAACCTCCACATTTAATGTTGAACATTAGCAATTGTAAAGACAACTGCAGCAGAAAGTTAATACGAAAAGCATAGAAAGCCAGGGATTGTGGCGCGGCTGTCATCCAGCACTTGGGGATCAAAGGCATGAGGGTCACCCCAAGGTCAAAGCCAGCCTGGGCTACATGGTGAGTTCAAGACGAATCTGAATCACAAAGCAAAGAAACAAACAAATAATAAAAGGGTTTGCCAGAAATGCTGGTGCGGTTTCAAAAAACCAATAAGAAAAGAAAAGAAAAGAAGGAAAGATGGGCAATCAGGATCAATTCAGTTTATACTCTGAACCTAAAAAAAAAAAAAAAAAAAAATTCCTATTATCCCTTGAATCTTTCTAAACCAGAATAGTAAACCTCCCCCAATCATTTGGACAGACATAGCTATCCAAACAAAGATCTAGAGACTGGCCTCACACACCTGCTATGCATCAGTCTCCACCCTAAGTGAATGCAGACCACCCCTCACCCCCATCCCACCCCATCCTCCCACCCCCACTCTGCTGAGTTGTGGCCAAACAAGGGGTGTCAGGGGATTTTGCAGTCTAAGAGTAGTAAAGCATCTGACAAAGAGCAGGCTTCAGTGCGCGCCAGTCCTTCCTCTGAAATATCTCTGATCTCTGCCAAGAACTCTGACCAGGGCCATGGGCAATGAACTATGACCAAATTTTACAGCTTTATCTGATAAACTCTGGGACAATTTTGTTTATTCATTTCTTTTAGCATGAGACCAAAAAGAAGAGAAAAGAAAAAAGGCCATTTTGCCTAAGTCTGAAGCTTACAATGAAGAGAGTTGAGGAAAAGATAGAATTATTTCAATTTCTTACTTTTTCTCTCAGTAAAAGAGATGTATGGCCCGGGGTTGTCTGAATTATACCTTGGGGGAATTTGTAGTACTTGCTCACAGCAGACACACAACCTTTATATGAAATGAGATACTGTTTTTCAAAACTTCAATTTTAGGGATTTTTCAGGCATTTTAATTTACCATATACCTAATAGGGAAAACAAGTTACTAAAAATATTAACATTAAATTGCATTAAATTTCTTTCCCGGGATCGTGCTAGCTTTGGGCTGAGTGAATAACAAAATTATCATGCAATAAATAGACTAGTAAGCACATTTTTCTTCAAAATATAGGCTCCAATTTATTGTGTCATAGCTAATAACTACTACTTAAACACTCAGGGTGCTTACCAAGGTCTAATGAAAATATCTTAGATGTGTTAAGATAACATATTATATTATGCCAAGGCAATAAATATAATTTGAATGGAAAAGACACTAATGAGAACTTAGGTAAAGATGATTTTCCATAAAATCTCAATGGACCAGAAAGGTTAATTAAATTTTCTGGGCATTTATCTCGCTCCCTGAGCAGAATATTCCTAATAAGTACTCTTGCTCCAGAATCTACCAGACAGAAGGTGCAGAGTATTTGCTGCCTGGCCCAAAGGTCTTCCTCCTCCAGCACTGCATCCATGAGTGCATCCAGGAAACGGAGGTGCCCAGTGTCATCCCACAGCGAGAGGACAAAGGCCAGCTGGGTGATGTCTTTACTGAGCCTCTGGGATGACTTCACCTGGCTGCCTCAACTTTTTTCTCCTCAAAGAGGAGCACAAGGGTTTCCAGCAAGCACAGAGCACCAGTACGGTGTGGGGCCTGTTGGCTGAGGTTTGCAGATTTCCCTGAAATTCTGTTTCACTTTATGAAGTGAAACCAGGCCTAAGATCCTCTCTGGTCCATTCGATGGTTTTCAAGGGGCTTGGAGGTTCCTCTGGTTATCTTAGAAATAGCCTTGGTCTCACCTCTATATTAATAAAATCTGCTAAAATGTTATTTGAAAAACAAGTTACAATTAAATAATAAGCCTGATCACTATTACAATGACAGAGTTGGGAATCTGAATCCCTATCCTGTAACTGACTGAGACCTCAGACAGCCACTATGCTCCGGCTCACAACTTCCCACTGGGGATGGGGGAGCTCATTACCTCTGTGGTTTAAAGGCTGTTTCACTGGACCGTGAGGGCTGGCCCAGAAGCCCAAGTAGGCAGACCCATCTCCCTGTCCCTACATCCAACAGGGCATCTTCCTTCCTTTTTGTATACTGAAGTTCTGTATGAGATATCATTTTATTGCCTTGGTTTTTAAATTATGGTAAATGCAAACCCACATCATCAACCATCATTTTTTTTCTGACTCTGACGTTATACCCAACCACAAGGCAATATGTGCTGGGGAACTTCTATAAATGAATTAGAAAATGTTGTATCCTTAACAGAAAGATCAATTAACTTGTAAGTATAGCTTCATTCATTCATATACTCATTCATTTAGCCCCTCATTCATTTATTTTGCAAAATCATACTGATGCTTCCCTGAAACACTAGACAATACATTAATTATAGGGACAGAATAGTGTACAAAAGAGAGATTGTCTCTAGCTTTCTGTGGCATCCAAGTTCATGGGAGAAACAGACATTAATTAAATGATCATACAAACATCCCATTCCAAATGTGACAAATCTGTCAGGAACCATGAATAACTGTAATACCTTGTAATGGATAGAGTCTGGGGATCTGGGAAGCCCTCCCCACATTGGAGCAAATGAATTCCATTTGCTTTAACTCCAAAGCACCTGGGTAAGATGAACCCAGTTCCCACTCCTGCCTCAATTATATGTCACAGTAGACCTAAGCCCAAGGTGTTACTCAGAATGGAAGAAGGAAAATCTTGTGTAGGCAGGGAATAGAAAATTTTAGTCTAACTGAATGCATATTCTTAGGTACAGACTTACTGAAGATAGCCTTGTGTAGGGAGGAGGACACCCAGGCACAACGTGGGAGGCTGGGCACAGCCACAGGCTGGGGTTCAAATCAAACACAAAACAACTCCACATGCAACATGCTGATGGAAGCACAGGGCCGGCAGAGGAGGAAATCCTGAGGGCAGGCCAACCCCAGGCACCTGCGCCATGGACCATCAGACTCAATTCCGGACACCACATCACACCTTAGGAAGTACACACCTTGTTCTCCCTGTAGAGAAGCTCGAGATGCAAAACTTTTCGGAGGTCATTTCTGCTGTTTATGCTGAGGTCAGAGCGGGGGCGTTCCTGGTCCATGGTCATACATGTCTTCTTGAGGCCCTGAGGGAAGATGTCTGAGTCACTGTTTTCCTCTTTAAATCAAAACCATCTGTCCTCTGACACAGGGTAAACAAGAGACAACTGATGTTCTTCATTAGGATCATTCTCAAATGCTGACTTAAGAACTCATTTTTATGTAAAACTTACACTTGACACCTCCTTCACAATTATTCTGAATTTTACGACAGCCATGTGGGGTCAGCTAAGGCTAGATTTGTCAGCCTTTTGTATAGGTAAGGAGTAAAATCCAGGTAACCTACACATGCAGAACCAATTCTGAGGCCTGGAATTTGGCCCTAGATTTGGAGCCATGGAGTATGAAGCTTAAAAATAAGCAAAAGGAAAAAATGGCCAATATTTATTCCATTCATTTCACAAATGGAGAAATCAAGAGACAAGGCATATTTGCCCACAGTTACACAGGGTAATCACAGAGCTGGGGGTTCTGACCCAGCTTGTGAATCTGTGATTCTGTGACCCCTCCCATGGGGAGCCCTTGGTAAATATGTAATCATCAGAAAAGCCACTGTCCCTCGTCCCTCATCCCACCCTGGCCCAAAGACTGAGGTCCTGAAAATGGCAAACGGAAAGTGCTATCCTTTCACAATTGCCTGGCTCCTACTTGGAAAAACAACCCCAGCAGCTGCCACCTGTACCCTCAGGGTTCATCAAACATCACAGGATGAGAAGATGCCTCACAAACCACTCAATCCATGTCAAGGGTACTCCTCATTCCAGATGGATCCCAGACTCCCAGTGCTAGACAGGGCTTGACTTCTCCCCCAGCCTTTGTGTTCAGAACTCCAGAGATACTAGCTGCTGCAAAAACAAGACCAAACCTGTTACCTGCTATGAATTGAGGTAAGAAGGCTCATCTGGGAAACAAGAACTATGCACACAGCCTTGAAACAAAGAGAGTGAAAAGGAGGTTTTAGGGAAAAGGCACAGAAAGAAATGAATGTGTGTGCTGGGGAAAAGTGGATAAGGTACGTTGGGGAGAGTCAACTGGAAGGAGAGGTTGGACCCAAAAGCAACCACCTGTGGTTCATGTGGGCTCAACCACAGCTTTCCCGCTGATCAAAGGGCTATGGAATATTCTGCAAGGAAGGATCCTCTCTCTCGCAGATATCCCTATGCTCATCAGTAGCTCCAATCACCAAGTGTTGGTAAATGTAACACCCCCCGCCTCATTGTGAAGGATACCAGCACCAGAGAAGGTGACAAGGATGTTCTCATGAGTCAACCAGCCCTCAGCCCCATCCAGACTGCTCAGTCTTCACTCAGAAACATGTGCCCTGTGCCCACCATGCTCCAGGCTCTGTTGTAGACATAAGGGGCACAGGAAGAATAAGAGCTAATATTCTTTGGAGAATCACTCATAAGTCAGTGGTAAGCATACAATCTCGCCACTGCTAACATACACTACCATGGCCACAATACAAGAAAAGCAAGTACAAAGACGGGGGCCACTAATTTAGATAAGCAGCTATTTTTTTGGCACCACTCATGCCTTCTGGTTTCCATATTTGTGAGTTGAAGAGCATGAACCACTCATTTTACCAGTCTAGAAGCAGAGAAGTGAACAGATCCAAGTTCCATTCTCCTACTTCTTCCATTCTATGGGGGGAAGACAACAAATCTAATATGCTGGGGTGGAAGATATGGTAGTGTAGAAAAACAGAGTCAGGGAGTGACTCAGTTGTCTCTTGTTTACCCTGTATCACAAGACAGAAAGCTTGGGTTTAAAGAGGTGGTATAGGGAAGGGATGCCATTTTATGAAAAATGGTCAGGAAGGGCTTCATCAATTGAGTGACTGTATGCAGAGACATGAGGGGGATGAGGGAGCAGCCCAGACACTTTAGGAGAGTAGTGTTCCAGACAAGGAACAGCAAGTGCAAAAGCCCGGTGGCAATTGCAAGAGCCGGTACATCTAGAGCCTCACGGCCAGCAGACAGAAGGAGGAAATGAGGGCAGAGAGCTCACCCAGAGCCTGAGAAGAAAAAAGCAAGAGGGTCTGGTGATATGGGAAGGACCACAGGAGGATTTGAGGAGTGTGAGGGACTAACATATGTTTAAAATGTCACTTGGCTGCTAAGTTGAAAACAGAATACAGGAGATGGGTGATTAAGCAAAAACCACTTAACATTCCATACAAAAGACAGGGGCAGCGTGGACCAGGGCAGAGGGGGTAAGAAATGGTTGCTTTCTCTATGAGCTCCAGTGGCAAAGCCAACAGATTGGCTGATGGGGTGGATGTAGGTGCACAAGGAAAAGAGCCCCTAACCTGTAGGGTCTGCACTGACTCCAGGTAATGTCAGAGTTGAGTTGGATTATAGGACACTCGGTGTGCAAAGTGCTGGAGGCCTGGTTGGTATGGGGTTGGGGGGGTGCACATTTGGTGCCAGAAATATTGAGTAAAGCCACTATCAGAGACAGGCTGAGAAGCTAATAAGACATCCATATGGAATATAGCACACTCAGAAAGAGTTCAATTCAGGGTGAGATAAACATTTCAGGACTGTCTGCAGGTAGGTAGAACCCATAAAACTGGCTGAGGTGCCTGAGGAACAAATGGGAAGTAGAAGGGAAAATGGCCATATACTGAGTTTTTGGGCCCACCAGCATGCACAGCACAAATCAGGGAAGGAGGGGGAGACAAAGACCCTGAGAAGGAGCCTAGAGAAGGCAAAGGAAATCCAAAAGTAGGTGTCCCCTGGGAGCCAAGTAAAAGAACATAAGCAACTGTGGCAAGCACAATTCTCAGATGAAGGAAAGCCAGGAGTATAAATTAGAGATCAATGGTGACTGATAAGAGTGGTCTCCCAGGACTATGGAGACAAAAGCCCAATTAAAATGAGTCTGAGAAAGTTGGAGGCAGAGGTGTAATCAGTGCATACACAGCTCTTTCATGGTGTTTGGCTGTAAAAGGGAGAAGTAAAGCCTCATAGCCACAGGGCTTGGGGGTCAAAGTGGGGTGCTACAGAGCCCATATGTGGACTGATAAGAATATCCCAGTGAAAAGGAGAACATCCAGGCACAGCAGCATGATGTGTCCCTAAACAGCAACAAGGGGCCAGGCTGCATGACCCAAGCACAGAGAACTCGTTCCCGGAACACAAGCAGGGGTGGGTGACTGGTTTGGGCCCAGGAAAGTTTATGCATGTGTGGGTGGAAGCCTGTTGGGCTTTTCTCATTTCTCATGACTACTTCCACTTTCTCAGGGAGCTCCGATGGGGCAGGATCTTAGGGATGGGATGAGACAAGGTGTGAGATGGGCACCCAGGACTTGAGAGAGTGATCAGCATGGATGGGGGTAACCCAGTGCACAGGCATCCCTGGGACACCACAGCATGAATGGCCATGGACTTAAAGTGATGTCATCAGCTTGGTGGTTGTGTTCTGCAGTCTCATTCGGCTCTGCAGGGGCAGGCATGGAGTAGGCTGAGTTGGCTTTTACCCAGCTCTGTGGAAAGTAATGGAGGGAGGAGGGAGGAGCAGGTTGTGAAGCATGCAGTTTTGACAATGGGAGGATAAGACTCGGGCTTCGGGACTGAAAAGCGGGCAGGAAGAATGGCTGCACACCCATGTCAGGTTGAAGAGGAGGTTGTCTAGGGTGCAGAAGAAGAATGTGCTGGGAATAGGAACAGTGGGATTCCTGGAACTGAGCTCTTGAAAAGGGTGCAGTGCCAGTATGAACAAGCCTAGGCCATTACCCCAGGAAAGGGTGGCAGAGGTCAGATAGGGGACAGGTCACTGCAGGAGAGGAGGGACCACAGCACCAAAGGAGTCACTGAACCCTGACATTACCAGGGGGCTTCTCACGGATCTCCTTGAGGGCAGACTACACTCAGTGAGTCCAAGGACACCCTTGTGGCTGGACAGTAGGAGACTACGGAAGCCACAGTGGAAGAGGTCTGGAGGTAGCCAGGTCTTAAAGGACCTCATAGTCAAAGAAGCCAGTGGAGGGTTTGGGGGAGGTAGTAATATGGTTTGGCCAGCTCATCCTGGGCCAGTCTTTTTTGGCCCCTTGGTCTCACTATTGTCCTATGTGAAAAAGAACAGTAAAATTATACCTATCTCTGTGGACAGTTGGAAAAATTTGAGAAAACAGATAGCATCCAGCAAGTGCCTGGTGCCACAGCAGGAATTCTGCTCATGATGGCTGAGTACCTGTCCAGCCATGTGAAGCCCCTTGCAGAAGGCAGTGAGACCAGTAGTCACCCAGCTCTCTGTAACTTCCTGAGTGGCTCAGGTCATTCCTTTCTACTCTCAGGCCTTAGTGTGTGAAGATGAGGCATGGGAAGCAGAGGAGGCCAAGGGAAGTAGCAGGGTTCCAAAGTGCTACCAGGTTCCGAGGCCAGCTCTGGGCCCCCATGTGGAAGGTGACACAGACAGGTGTATTAACTATAACATAAGCACCAATGAACACACACAGACAAGACGAGTCAAGGACCACTTGGCCTGGAAGTACTTGAGAAACTCTCTGAGAGGTGAAACTTGGTTGGGGTGGGCCTGGGTAGATCAGAACTAAAAATAGGGAAGAACCTAGAAATGAAGGTGGGATGGTAATCTGGAGTTGTGGTGTCAGGCCCCCATGGAATTCTGCAAGGACTGTGATCTTGTCTATGTCCAATAAAGGAAAGGCACACAGAAGCCCTTTCTTAGTGTTCTGCCCAATACCCATGTAAAGGAAACACTGGTAGGGGTCAGCCTCCCAGGTGTGTCACTGACATCCAACATGCAGCCAGGCCTGGTGGTGTAAAGTCAGAGCAGGTATGATGAAGCCAGACGCATTAAAACATTTTAAGCAAAAATAAAATATAAGCAGGCACAAGGTCCTGAGTTCAATCCCCTTACCACAAAATATAAATAAATAAAATAAAATGTAGAAAAGCGTACAAAAGTACTTTCAAAACTGGTGTATATCAGAGACAAGGAAGCGGGCATGAAGTTAATGCCTGTGTGCAAATCATATCCATGTGTCAGATGTAATGCCCTGGAAGCCACTCATCTACTGTATTATTATTAATGCTCATTTCAAGTATACAAAGTGTGAATCGGACTTTTCTGCTTTAGAGATGAGACTTCAGAAGCAAGCAACATGTGGAAGCTTATACTTTCACACTGAAAACTAGTAACATATATGAACCTCCTCCGTGCAACTTCTCCATTCAAAAAGTTGTGTGGGTGCCAGGCTGCAATCCCAGCACTCAGGAGGCTGAGGCAGGAGGATGATCAATATTTTAAGGGCAGTCTGGACTATATAGTGAGACCCTGCCTCAAAAAAATAAAATCAAAGCAAAACAAAAGTTGGGATTAGGCGGGTTGGGAGGCTCAACCACAGACAAGTGCCCCTAGGCCCAAACTCAACTGCTGCATCACATGGAAGCAGAACCCAAACGGCATGGCCCTCAGGTACTTCTCATAGAATAAACAAACAGATGATTCCCGACACTCTCCCGCCCCGTGACCAAGCCCTTTCAAACTAGGGACCCAGCCTCTTCAACCGAGGGACCCAGCCTCCTCCACCCAGGTCCCCATCACTGCCAGGGCCGTGTAAACATTTAAAAATCTCCTGGAGAATTTACAAATTTCTCCTGTAAAACATTAGTACTGCAGCAAGAACTCTCATTGTTGGTTACAGTGACTAAAGGTTTGACTCTCAAGAACTTTTCTCAGTCCTTTCGGCTCTTGCGGAGGAAGCCCTTCCGCAGTGGTGGTCCTGATCAAATGATCCTGGAGGCCGGTGACCAAGCTGAGACAGCAGCCTACCTGCTGCGCCCAGAGCCAGGATCATTCAGCTCTGCCCTGCAGGCCCCGCCCGGGAAAGGCCACTGCCCACCACTCCTGAGGGCAGAGGTTCCAGAAATGTGGGGGCTGGGGGCCCAGCCAGGCTTTGCGGAAGTGCCCAGGGACAGTGACAGAAATGGCTCCTGGGAAATGTAGTTCTCCTATCCTGGGAAAGTGGCGCTCTTGTAGAGCATCTCTGAAGCAGGCAGAAGGCCAGGAACACTAACGCCCCAATGGTGCAAAGGTGCCAGCAAAGTCTCAGACTGCCCCTCTCCCAGCACTGGAGCCACAGCCTGGGCTTTGGAGGAGTGAATCATTACCTTTCTGCTGAGGAACTCCCTGACCAGGGAGGCGGCCACCTCCTCCACAAAGAGGCTGTCCATGCTGCCGGCTTTGCCCACGAGGACACCAGGGTCACAGCCCCAGACCCCGCAGTCCGTTGGGCCCAGTATGGCCGTGTTGCCGTGGCGACGGTGGCATCTGAGCCCTTGAGAGCTCCTCCCCTTCCCTGGGAGCCAGCGGACTCGGAGAGCGAGAGGGAAGGGGAGGAGCATCCTTCACACGCGGCTTCTCAGTGCGGAAGGCAACCGCCAAGGGCAGACAGGAGCCAGGCCCCAGCTCTGGGCTCGGGACTGACAATAACCCTAGGACAAATCACTGCTGAAATCTGCTGGCCACAGGAAAAGTTCCTGATGCCGTCTGAGTCTCCATTTCCCTAAACATGAAGTGGGAAGCATGCCTGCCTCCCTGTTCCGAGAGGACCACACTCACAGTGAAGTGGCCCCTACCGGCCCACTCCCAGCACTGCAGCCCCTCCTGGGCTCACTGTTACCCACTGGCCTGGATGGCCTGGACTCTGCGGGGTCAGAAGGCCAGGACCCTGCTTATGAAGTACTGAATTAAAGGATAAGTCCCTGTCCCCTTTTGTGACACCTTTCCAACAATGAGACTGCCATACTTTGAGCATCAAGTGATTTAAATAATACATATGATCCTATCCTTAACACAGCTTCTTGGCATCGTGGTCACTATTGGTCCTATTCTCTAAAACCAGACACTGTCACTCAGAAAGGCAAACATTTTGTTGGAAGCCAAGCAGTCATTAACTAAAAAAACTGAGATTCCAACCAAGAGCATGTCTTTACCTGGAACCATGTCCTAAAACACAGTCATTTGGGTACTGCTTTCATGATCTCTGCCACACCTGAGTTCCTCCAATTGTGTTACTTTGCTAAGGTTTCCAAAACAACACATCACAACAACAAACATGGTTACACAGTTCTGGAGCCCAGAAGTTCAAGATCAAAGTGCCATGGGGGTTATTTCTTGGGGCCTCCTCCTTTGCTTGTAGACTGGCACCTTCTTCCTGTGTCTTCACAAGGGCTTTGAACTGTGTGAGTCTGTGTCCTAATCCCCTCTCCCTATAAAGACACCAGTCATGTAGGATTAGGCTTCACCATCATAACTTCAACTTTAACTTAATCATCTCTTTAAAATGCCTGTTACCAAATATAGCACATTCTGAGGTACCAGGCATCAAGACTTTAGCACATTAATTTGGGGAACATAACACAGTCCACAAAACCTATTTGTTACTTAACTATAATTTTCTTCAAACTGACATCTATGTCTTAAAATTTCTTTTTAATAGAAAGGGTTCCCAAGCAATAGTATCTACAAAACGGTAGATCTGGTGTGTTTGCTAAATCTCTAATACACATTAAAACATATAAAACCAGAAAGAGATGTATGCATCTAAAATTATCTCAGGTCCAGTGATAAACATACCACACTTGAGAAGCAATCATACTGCGCTCTACAGCCTCCCAAGGACATCACTCTCGCATGATGGACACTGCATTATGATCTCTGGGTGTTCTGTCCCTCTGACCCACCACAGTTTCTGAGAAGGTGCCTTTAAGCACTCAGTTTCCTCTGAGACAATGCACATGTGTTAGGTTGAGGGTACAGAGCTGCAGGAGACAACCTGATCCTTATGCAGAGGATCCTGTGTTCCAGCTGCAAAGACTCCCATGAATGTGTAGTAATTTTAAAAATGACACAGGAAAGATTTATGCTGCAGTAACAGGTGGCATATCATAGGCAATAGGCTTTATATAGTAAGTCAAAAGAAAGAAAGAGTCCCCTCCAAGGAGGCAGATCAAAGTGAAACTGGGGCAAAGATAAAAACTTAATTCATTTGTCTAGCCATTCATTTATTAATAAATATGTAGTGGGGCTTTCTGGGTTTCAGGTGTGCAGGTACCATGGATTTAACACTGTAAAATCTATACCTTCATGGCAGGAGAGACATGGGAGGCAGTGGAAATGGGGAGATACACATAAAAACAAAGTTTAAAAAACACACTGACATTTAAAAACATATCATAGATTTAAAGAGAAAAAATACAAGAGTGTTCGTGAGTTTTTTGTGAAGATCAGAAATTACATTTTTTATAGTTCATCAGGTAAGATTACATAGGCAGTAATATCCCAGCTAAAATCTGAAGAGAAGAGGTGGGCCATGCATAGTGTTATGGCTTGTATCTAGATGTCATCTCAAAGCCTCCTGTGGTCATAGGTTGGGTTTTTCAGAGGTGACTGAATGTAGGGTGTATGATGCTGAGATTAAGTATGTGATGCTGGGATTAAGAGTGCTTGGCCCAGAGTGTGGGCAGTACCACCCAAAGGCCAAGTAGCCTGGATGAAATATAAAGGCAAATTTGGTTACTCTTGTTACTCTTTTGCTGCTTTGCTGCCTTCTGCCCGTCCAGATCTGTTTCTCCTCTCTGATGCCCCTCTGTCATGCCAACCTGCCAACAGGGGGCTAAAACTTTTACAAGCTGTGAGCCAAATAAATCTTTCCTCCTTTAACTTTGGGTGTTGGATATTTTGTCTCAGCAATGAGAAAAGTAACTAAGACAGAGTGTTGGAGGAAGAGTACCCCAGGAAGGGGGACTAGTCAATGGAACGGTCCTGAGATGGCACTAGCATGGGTGCTTGTGAAATAGGAAGGTTACATGGGAGAGTGAGACTGAGGAAACAAGGGGTCACTGATGCAGACCACTACAAAGCATCCCTGAGCAGAACTTAAATTAACCAATTGGATTTCCATGTTTACTTGTGAGTCTATCCAAAGCCTAGGCCCTTTGTCTGGAGATGGGTGGCAGACTCATAGTAAGTGAACCTTTGTGAGTCACTGGTCCATACTGAGGCCTATGATGGTGGGTGAAGCTGTGAAGCCTCAAAGGATAAGACAAGGTCACAGTCAAGGACACCTAGCTCCAACCTCAACTAGATAAAGACTGTAGCCTCAGGCATCTGATTGGATGGAGACCTTCCCAGAGTTAGCAAAGCTCTCCTAGATTAACATAACGCCTTACTTGGAGAAGTCCTTGGGTAGTTCTTGCCCTTCTTTAGTATTCCCCGACCTTGTTCTGATAACTGAATAAATACAGGCCACCCAGAGAAGATCTTGGTCTTAGCCCTGAATCTCAAATTCTGTGAGAGGGCTTTGATCCTCCTGGAGCCCTGAAATCATTTCATTTGTCTCTTTTATTTAGCCTTCACTGTCTACTCGTTTGGGAGATTGCAGACCTGATCAGGGAAACCCATGAAGACAATTGCAACAAACAGTAATCAGGGAGAAATTTAGGTTAGACATTGAGTGTGTGTGTGTGTGTGTGTGTGTGTGTGTGTGTGTGTGTGTGCGCGCGTGTCTGCACACGCACATGCACATGTATATGCACATGTGTTACACTCTCCTCACTCTGAAATTTTTTACCACACTGGAATGGAATGGTTAAGAAAGAGCAACAGAAATAAATTCTTCTTCCTGATAGGTTCCCCGCCTGAGTCCTGCTCAGTTCTCATAGAAAAGGTCCAATGCTGAGTTATAAGGGTGCCTAGCTTCTTCCTCCCAGAAACCCCTACGGTTTCTCCTTCCCAGCTGCTTCTGCCAAAGCCTGCACGCACCAACAGTGACCCAATCCCCCCTCAGCACGTTATGCTGAGCAGTCTATGTCAGCTACCCTGTGCCCCCTCCCCTCAGAGTGCATATAAGCTCCAACCCTCTTCGTTTGTCTTCAGAGAGCCTGCCCAGCTGCTGTTGAGCTGACTCCCTCTGTGCCTGCATTGAACTTTTATCTCTTGCTGTTTACATCTCTTTCCTCCTCTGCGATGTTTTAGATTGAGTACCTAAAAATACCTCAATCACTTCCAAACACATAGCTGACTCCTGAAGATATGATAACCTTAGTGTCAAGTAAAAAGGCTAATCTTGTCGGTTTGGGAAAGGAAAAGGGTATCCTTGCAGAAATCTGGGAAAATCACATTACATCATATGTCCCATTCTTTCCCACAGATTCCCTCCAAGTCCTCTTGACCTCTCCACTTTTCCTGTGAGCTGGAACATTCCCACCAAGCACTGCGAGACAGCCCTGTCTGAATGTGTATGGGAGGTGAAGTCCTCAGTGATGATTCCTTATAAATAACTCAGTGGAGCTACAAGCAACAGTGTCATCAAAATAAGGACCCAGCCTTTATGAACATCTGTGTTAGTCAGCTTTCCATCAGTCTGTCCAAATACCTGAGATAAATAGTTTATAAAGAGAAAAGGTTTATTCTGACTCAAGGTTTCAAGCAGTTTCAGTCCATGATCACCTGACCTTGTTGCTTTGTGACATAGTCCACAATGGCAGCAGCAGATAGCAGAGGAGGCCTATTCATCTCATGGAAGCCAGAAAGTAAAGAGAGAGAAACAGAGACTGCATCCCATTATCCCCTTCAAAGACACCTCTCTTGTGATCTCACTTCCCTCCACTAGAACCCACCTTCTAAAGGTTTCACCATCTCCCAGTGGTGCCAAGGCTGCTGACCAAGCCTTAAGCACTTGAGCTAGGGGAGGAGAGGTTAAGCTAAAAAACATGACAGTTACAGACAGCATAATATCTTCGAGTAAACTAGTAAAAATTTAAACCATGAAATGATAATTTGTGGGAAAATGTAGGTTTGGTAAAATCTTATAAAAATAAAAGCAAGAAATTAAAGATGTTGTGATTCAGGACAGTAGTTGACAGGAGAGAATCACACAGATGAGTGTGAGTAACTGTCAGTGTTCAGAGTGTCATTAGGCCATTTATTTGATAAACATTTGTTACGTGTTTCAAACACTTGTTGTTATATTTCATAAACATTTGTTATATTGTTCTATTTGTTCTATTATTTTATTGATTCATTCATTAATAACAGATAGCCACAGGGAAACCAGAATGGTAGCAGGATGTCATGAGCCAAGGTACATTATTTAACTCTGTGCCCCCATGGTACAGAGGAAAGAGAGGGAAGAAAAGGGGACAGTTAGTGAACATCACATTGGAAGGACAGTTGGGGAACACAGCATCACTTTCAGAGGATAAATGTGTGTGTGCGTGCGTGCGTGTGTGTGTGTGTGTGTGTGTGTGTACGTGTGTGAAATTATGGATCAGTCCACCTGTGTCTCAATGGGCCCCTGTGTGTGTGTGAGTCTGTCAGCAGGAATAGAGCTCCCCACCCCATTCTATCCGTACCCTGTTGGTTCTGGCAGCAGAATGCATCAGATCTGCTATGGGGCTTAAAACAGGCATGCAGCGTGGGGACATGTGACAACATGAGGAACAAGTGATGTATCCTCTAGGAAGCTCTGCAGAGTGTATTGGAGAATGGATTCCCCCCAACACCAACACCCTGATGTTCCTTGATGGTAGGGCAGAGTTGAGTATTTACTAAGTTGGGGGTAGATGGATTTCTAGAGAATAGAAGTAAATGTGTTTGCCCTCAACTGTACCCTGTCCAGGGCCAGGGAGATAGGAACACAGAGCTTACCAGCTGGGTCATGTCTGGGCCAGCTGGGTTGGAAGGACATTGTGAGAGCCTTTATAATGACTTGATCCCAAAATTTTCCCAGCTGTCTGGCCACTGTCCTGAGAGGTTAGAACAAGAGACCCAGCCCAGGCCACTGCCCTTGGCAACATGACAGGGCAGCTCATCCACACTCTCCACATGGCTCTAGCTCATAAGACACCTCCAGGCTCTGCTCCTGGCCTGGGTTTACATGGACATCAACAAGGAGGAGGATGAGGTGCCAGGCCCTGGCAGACTGCAGTAGGATGACAAGGGGCAGACTCTTACCCACCCAAATCACCCTAGATCTGCTCATTGTCAGGAGCAATGGCCCCCGGCTATTTATGCAGGTCTGTGAACAGGGGCCATCCAGGCAGATATAATGGGAAAGCAAAGACAGGGTTTTGAAGCTGTGTCTACTTTAACCTAAAAGGGTATGGAATTGTTCTCCCCAGTGATGGTTAATTTCATGTGTCAACTTGAATAGGCTAAGATACTCAGCTATGTGGTCAAATATCAGTCTAGATGTTACTATGAAGATATTTTATAGATTATATTAGCATTTAAATCATTAGACGCTGAGTAAAGTACATTATCCTCCATAACGTGGGTGGGCCTCATCCAATCACTGGAAGAACTTAAGTAAAAGACTGAGGTCTCCCAAGGAAGAAGACATTCTGCCTGCACACTGCCTTCAGACTTGAGCTACATCAACTCTTCTCTGGGCCTCTGCCAATCTGCTCTGCAGATTTTAGGCTAGCCCCACTCCCCCAGCCTACATTGGTAGGTTTTTAAAAATAAATCAAAGAAGAAAGATAGCTCACCAGAGAAACAGAACCAATAAGAACATATATGTAATATGATATGTATCCTGCACACATTCACATATACACTCTATTCTGTTTCTCAGGACCACACTATATACCTTATTCCACCCCTACTGTAATCCCTTGCTGGACCCTCTCCATGCGAGGGCCCTGGGAAATTCCTGAGCAAAGCTCCTTGGACACTGCCCAGGTAACTAACAATGGCTTCTCTGGAGCTAGCTGAGACCTCAGGAATTTGATTCATGCCCTAATGTTTTCACTGTGAGGAGCAGACCTCAGTCCTTCAGACATCACTCTCAATGCCTTCTTGTGAGAAATTGCCCTTGGAAGGATATGAGGATGACCTTTAGAAATCATCACATGACATCCTCTAAAAGCATTCTCAGTGAAATTCTGCTCCAACTCAGACTGCTCCCAAAGTGACATAGAATGAATGAAACCCCAGTGGTGGTAGCATCCTGCCTCTGGGTTTGCTAGATGAGGGCATCCCAGGAGAGTATTCACACTAATGTGCCAGTCACAAGAAATTTGCAAGCCTCAGAACAGCCAAGGGAAGTCTACCCAGCCAGACAGCACAGCCTGCAACTGCTATGAATTGTCTTCTTCATTTACCCCAACCCGGTACACAAATATTAGCATTTTCTATGTATTCCCTGCACCAAAAATATGCCCTGGAGATGCCTCTGCTCTTTTTGACATTTCATCTTTTCCCTTTCGCTCCCCCACCTCAGGACAAACCAAGGTGCCTTGCTCCAATGTCATGACTTGGGTCATCCTCCAAGATGGTCAGGCTGACTGAGCTCCATGCACCTGGCCTAAAGGTCCTGATAAGTCACAAAGCAGCCAGCCCCTGCTAAACTTTAACTCTCAGTATTTCTTTCCTTCCCTTACTTGTTTCACTTCAGTTCCCCACGGCCACAAAAGCCAACCCTGCCTTCATCTGCTTTGGCAAGACTAACAACCCACCCCACTCAGGTTGTTCTGACCCACAAACAACCCAACCTGCTTGGGCTTTTCTGGCACGGGGACACCTCCCTGAAAAAGAGTTTAAAACCCCATGCTTTGCTCAGCTCGGGGCTGCCTTGGTCCACTAGGCAGCCTGCAACTCCCCCTCAATAAAGATTTCTCTCATGTCAGGTCTGGTCTGGTTCTGTGTGGGTCCTGGTTCTATCAGGTCCCAGGTTTCCCTTCTATTTCAGTCTCCTAAAGGGACCACAGTCTGCCTTCAGCTTCAAGACGGTACTTGAGGATCATCAGAGGATTTTCTTTCCTTCAGTTCTCCTGATCCAAGTCCTCTGTGAAGGATCAAGGTCATTGGGAGCAAGCAGCAATCCAGGATCAACCCTAGCTTAGGAGTAGTTGCTTCACAGACCACCTCATGCCCCTGGCTGGCAAAGTGCTGAGTGTCTGGGACTGGAACCAAATATAACTTCACCAGAGTCCTCTTTTTCTTCTTCTCCCAAGATTGGTTATACAGGTGAACCATGTGTTCAATTGAGAATAACAGAAAAGCCCAAGTAAGGGTAACATGTTAAGGAAGTATTCAAAAGCAGTGGGGCCAAGTGAAAAGAACATGATACCCAGATTAAAATGTTTCCTCCCTACTGGCCAAATCCATGCATCAAAGCAGGCAAACATGGAAATAGAACATAAATCACTATCGAATGAAACAGGAATTGTGGAGTCCATGTTGATAAAACTAAATAAATAAAGCAGAATTAAAAGCACCATTTGAATGTAACTAATAAATGTGGAAAGAGTGATGAAATTAGCAAATTACTGTATTACAACCAGAATAATAATAATCATTCATTCAAGCAAGAATCATTGGTAGAAGTTAAAACTAGTAGATACACAGTGTATATATTGACTCAAAGTAGTTCTGTGTAAGTTATGAATGACAAAGGAGGGAATGCTAAATTCACAATGAATAAGACTGTCCAATATTGCATTAACTAAATAATCAAACTGACCTTGACCAACAAGGAACCATCAACTTTGTGTACCTCTGGTGCACTGAAAGAGACACAAAACCCCACTGTGCCTCCCTTGTAAAAACAACAATAATGACAAGGACAACACCACCATCAGTGACTGTCACAGACAGAAGTGTATTTGCCTCCTGGGGATGCTTATTCCACATGGTTAGAAGTCCAGTTTCTTTCCATTTCACTTCTCCTCCATGGGTAGCCTTGACCTCCTAGTGGTTGTATGCATAGCTCAGGTGGCAGCATGGACAAAGCATAAAGGATAAATACTAGAGCCCCTGTGCTCCCCACCCAGGGGAGGTTTTCCAGAAGCTTTTGCTGGACATCTACTTCCCTGTGGTCAGAACTCACTTGCTTGGCTTGCACCTAGCTGCAGAGGGGCCTGGGAACTGTACTCTTTGTTCAGAACATCTATGTGACCAGCTAAAAATCCTGTTGCTTTGAAAGAGTTATGGATCTAAGAGGCAAGGGAGAACAACTAACAATCTAACAATCTCTGGGACACCGATGGTCTTTTATTTCAATTCCACATATCTCTACACCTTCAGTTCTGTTTATTAAGATCTCAAGTCATGTCGCCCATGCTCTTACCACACAGGCAGCACACCCACATGCACCAGAGCTCAGAGCTCACAGACTTTGATCCCTGAGGGAGCCTGGGCCTGACCCCTTCTGTCATGCAACACAATTTTAAGTCTTTTTTTTTAAAGAGAAAAAGATAAAATTTCAAAACAAGATAATAGGAAGATAACAATTGTTAATACATTGTGTATTGTTACCCTTGAAGTAGTTACTCAGAGTACAAGATATCAGCATTTAATAGTCCAAACAATATTAGCACAAAGCTTTCTTTTCAATGAACTAAGAGAAATTAGTAGTGTAACTTAACTTTTATGTATATATGTATGTATGTATACATATATATATTTTTTGCTTTTCCTTTCCATCTTTTCTCCTTTCCTCCATCCCAATTTGTTTCCTTTTGAATAGTTTCTTCCCATTTATATCTATTGTACCTTTTGTACTTTATGTACTCTTTCACCTTCTCACACTAGGGAGAGAATACAATGTTTACACATGTGTATCTGGCTTATTTCACTTATTAATATGGTCTTGAATTGCATTCATTTACCTATAAAAGGCTCCAGTTTATCCTTCTTTATGGCTGAGTAGTACTCCATTGTATGAAAAGACCACATCTATTTTATCTATTCCTTGGTTGATGGGCATTTATGTTGTTTCCAAGCTCTAGCTGTTACAAATTGTGCTTCTATGAGTTCACATATACCACTATGGTATGATGTTTTTAATTCTTCTAGAAAGATCCCCAGAAGGGGAATAGCTAGGTCAAATGGGAACTCCAACCCTAGTTTTTTGAGGAATCTCCACACTGATTTCCGTAATGGATGCACCAGTCTACACTCCCACCAACAGTGAAGAAGGGTTGCTTTTTCCCTAAACCCCTCCAGCACTTGTAATTGGTTGATTTCTTGATAATAGCCATTCTTTCTGGGGTGAGATGAAATCTCAGTGTTGTTTTAAGTTGCATCTCTCAAATGACCAGTGATATACAACTTTAATACTTAATATTGGTTCCTGGGAGGGGGGCAGTTGCCTATGGAAACATCTCAACAGCTCCACTTTAACCTGAGCTGGTTTAAAATGACATAGCAGAAGGGCCAACTCTTGTGCCTTTCCTTTCTGGATAGACAGGTTAAAATGTCTCCAGTACACAACCAAGTCTCCTACCTCTCTCAGAGCTGTAAGAGAAAGGACACAGGTGGGGTATTGGAGACTGGAGTGTTGCTGTAACACGGGCCATACTTCCCAGTAAGGAGCCTGAGGAGCGCTTGCCCAAGGTTGCACAGGATGGGAAGGGGGTGCAGGCACAGCAAAGGACAAGAGACAGTGATTCATCCCTTGTCGCCAGATCTCCCCACAAGGCTATAAAGCGGTATAGTCAGGGTTGGGAGTAGGTCAGGCAATTCACTAGCTTTTGAGTAAACACCGTCTTCCTCGTGGAAGGAGTCTCTCTGAGTCAGCCCCACCTATCTGTGACTTGATGCTCACAGTGCGGCCCAGTGGAGGGACAGGATGAATGACCAGAAAGTAGACGCTCCCAGACTCTGTAACCAGCAGCCTGCGTTTCTGTCTTCGGTGTTCTCCTGTATGTAACTACCGAACTGACCACAAGGGTCAGGACCGGAAAGGGAAATAGGTCCTTGTGCTACCAGGCACAGCAGGCAGTCTCACCCCTGCAGGGAGGGCTGGTCGGTCTTCTCTCCATGAGACACTAGGGAACCACTTGCATTGGAACCCAGCTCAGAGGTCACCTCTGTGATGCCAGCCTGAATGACTCCAGACTTACCTGGAGGTCCCCCCAGCACTCTAAGATAACAGTGTGAGGACAAGTGAAGCTCTCACACTCCAGAGCTACATAAGCTTGGTTCAGTCACTTAGTAGTCTTGTGACTCTGAGTGTGTCTGTGCCCCAGTTTCCTCACCTGTAAAACAGAGGTTCAAAACAATGCTGTTAGCACAAAGGTGCTGTGGAAGTGAAATGAATTTTACATGTCTTTAAACATGGCTGAACATTTGGCAATAGCCAAAGGGAGAAACAACCGAAGTGTCTTCCATCTGCTGTCTGCCACTGAGTGAATGGGTGAACAAAATACTGAACAGTGTATCCACGCAATGCAATAGTATGCAGCCTTTTAAAAGATGCCATTCTGATGCACAGTGCCACATGAATGAACTCTGCGGCCATGATGCTAAGTAAAATAAATCAGCCACACAGGAACAACTTACAACTCCACTATCTGAGAGATCTACAACAGTCTAATTCATAGAGGAAGAAAGCAGAATGCAGGCTGCCAAGGGCCAGGGACAAGGATCAGACTGGAGTTAATGTGTAGAGGGTGTGGAGTGTCAGTTTGCAAGAGGAGAAGAGTTTTGCACTGATGCACTTAATATCACTGAGCTGAGCACTCAGAAGTGGTGAAGGTGAAAAATTTTGTGTTATGAGTATCATATCACAACTTTAAATATAAACATTTTTGAAGTGGCTGGCATTTAACAGTGCGATGAGTATGTTAGCTATGAATAGGAGCACATGGTCTATGACTGAGTCGTGCAGCCCCTGCCTCTAGGTTGACAGACAGCCCTGGGAAATGAGCACCCATAAGGGGCAAGAGGAGAGTCAACCTGAACTCATAGATAGTGGTGGAAAGGGTGAAGTTCCCCTCAGGAAAGGTAGACAGGGATAAAATCTGCCCCGGTGAGACAGGACAGAGGTCCATCATGGGACAGATAGACGATGTGCAGCATAGGAAGGCCAGGCTACTCCTTCCTCCTTAGGCCCTGGCATGAACCCTGCACAACCACCACAGCCTCCCCCAGTCTTCTCACCCGAGTGTTCCAGAGGCACCTGTCACACAGGGGTGGTCATACCAGAGCTTCAGGTGGGGAGACCGAGGCATAGCCTCTGAGAAAAGGCACTCACTCAGTTCTGCAGATCCCAGGGATCACCTGGAAGAGGCCTGAGGCATGCAGGTGAATACAGAATGGCCCCTGGGTCTGGCTGAGTCCTGTGGGAATGCCTAGGCCATCCTCCATCAGGTACGGGCTTGATCTGCAGAGGAAGGTGCTGCCTCCTCTTTCGGTCGCTCAGGCTGAGAGGAAAAACATCCACCAGGAGGCTGGTGACCATAATGCAGAGGGTCCTGGTTTCTCGTTCCTGTCAGACCTATAGTTCTAAGATCATATGGGAATGACATGGATGAGGCAATGGGCTCTAGACAAGTAGGTTTGGAAAGAAGGAACAAAGCTGGGGTCAGTCACACAACATAGAAAAAGCATGGCTGGGCCGGGAAGCTAACCAACTGTCATAGCTTTTACCTGCACATCATCCATGAACTTCATGCTCTCAGAGGCAAGGCTTTTGGAAGAAGGCTGGGCTACGGGGTGATGTAGCTGACTTCTTGTTAGGAGATAGGGTCCAGGCAGAGGAGTCCAGCCACTGGACAATGACGCAGAAAGGTGGAGCTCCCTTGCAACTCCTCTCTTCTCTGCCTGCTTCCTGGCTGCCTTGATGGGAGCGTATTTCCTCTGCCATGGCCCCTGGTCATGCACCTGCCCTGGAGCCAGCCAACCACGGCCTATAAGTGTACAGCAAAATAAACATCTCCTCCTTTGAAATTGTGAGTGTTGAGTACTGTGTCCCAGCAATCTGAAAGTGACTAAAACAGATTTTTGGTACCAGACAAGTGGAGTTACTGCCGTGACTCTATGTGACATGTGGTTCAGAAGCTTTTCGAAATGGTTCACTGGAGGAGTTTGGAAAGCTTTTGAGATTCTGGAAAGAGAAGCAGCCCTAAAGACCTAGGGATTCTAGAAGAAGAAGAAGAAGAAGAAGAAGAAGAAGAAGAAGAAGAAG
>PVLD010024550.1:0-25288 GCA_004027595.1 Dinomys branickii
TCAGAGCATAAGGCACGTCAAAGTCAGCACATTTAAGTGTATCTCCCAAAGGGGGAAACTAAGGCTCCTGGAAGTCGGGCCGTCCGTTGGAACCCGCGAGCCAGCCTGCAACGGCCACGTCGGCTTCCTGGCCTCACACTTCGCTCCTCCGCGGGGCTCTCCGTGCCGCTCCCTGGCCCCAGGGCGCTGTGACCCGCCGGCTGGCCGTGTGCGCAGGTACGCGGTACCCGGACTCGGCGCCTGGGAGAAGCCGCGCGCGTTTCTGCTGCCGTGCGCGGCGCGGCGCAGCGCGGTGGCGGCTAAAGGCGTCCCCTTCCCGGGGCCGACCGGCTGTCGGAGTGGGGACGGCCAAACCCGGGCGGCTTGCTCTGCAGGCAGCGTGGCTAGCGGTCGGTCGCTCGTCACGGCCGCCCGCACCGGCACTGTGGCTCCCCCGGGGCCGTTGCGGGCGGCCGCAGCCCGGACCCCCGCCCGCCCTGCGGTTCGGGGGCTTTCCGGGCGCGGGGGTGGCCCCGAGGCGCCCCTTCGCGCGTCCCGCCTCTCCTGCCGCCTCGCCCAGCTTCCTCCCGCACTCCTCCTCCTACACGCCAGCGGACCGGAGGCGGCTCACGCTGAGGGCCCGCCAACTGCCCTCCAGCAGGCCCACCGGCCCGCCGCCGCCGCCGCCGCCTCTCTGCGGCCGCGTGAGCCTAACCGGAGGGCGGCTCCGCCCCCTGCTGGTCAGTGCCGGAATGGCGCCCTCCGTCAATTTCACAGGCGTGGAGGCGCAAATCTGTAACCCAAGCACCTGGGAAGCTGAGGCAGGAGGATCGTTGTGAGTTCTAGGCCAGCCTGGGCTGCACAGTGAGCTCAAGCCCAGTCTGAACTGCATAGGAAGACCCTGTCTCAACAAAAAACAAAACAAAACAAAACACAATACCAAGACCTACCCCATCTTTCAAACCCTCCTTCATATCCTACCTTCTTCAACAGAAATACTCAGACTGTGCTTTAGCTCTCCCGAAACATGGCTGTGTAAGAGGCAGCGCGCAGGGTGTGATTCTGTGCTCTCACGTTTACTGTTGTTTCCTTAGGGGTGGGTGCAAGGTCTCCTGTGTCTTTTGTGCTCTCAAACCCGGGTGCCTAGCACAGGCTGGGGGCAAAGATGGTTCTCAACACATCCTTGTTTGTTAGTTGACTAATTTCCACAGAAGCAATCCAAGGCCTTTGCTTAGATAAAGCTTCCAGAACTCCTAGTTCTTTGGGGAAATCTAGATAATGATCTAACCAAAATGTGGCCTTGCTCAATAAGCTGTGTCACAGAGCTGTGTCGCGAGAGAACACCAGCACTACCTGGAGCGGGGGGGAGGGACTCTCAGCAGACCGAGGAGTGTGCGGTGCGGGAAGGTCAAAGGCACAAGGGCCAGGAGAGGGTCCTCTGCTCCGGCAGTGGAGAGGAAGACAGGCTGAAGAGTTGGCTTCGAGGGCAGACTTCCTTCCTTCTGTGTGGCTTGGGTCAGGTTTATTCCCTGTGCCTCAGTTTCTCCTCTGTATAAATAAGCACCCATCTCATAGCCTTACAAGTTTGAACTCAGCTGCTATTTGTAATGATCTAGAACAGTGCCTGGTACACAGTATTATACTCCTGTTTGTAAACAGGTTTTTCAGCCTGGCTGTCTCATGAATGGAATGCAGAAATGACAATCTCTGGGATCCCTTCTGGACCATCCTTTTGGGGTGTAGCATAAGCTTTAGGGTCAGGCAGATCTGGGTTGAAAGTTCTGTGACTTTCCTGGACCCTTCTTTTCTCACCTTTGAAGTTGGGATAATTGTCTGTCTCCAAAGACCATTGTGAATGTTCCACGTCTGTAAAATGCCTGGTTTATAAGGGGCATAATAACCAGAGGCTACATTTATTATTAATTATTATTATTATTAATGAGAAGAGCCTCATAAAAAGAGACTCGGACTTGAACTTTTTTTTTTCTTTTTGAGACAGGGTCTCGCTATGCAGTTCAGGCTGGCCTTGAGGTCTCTTTGTAGCCCAGGCTGGTCTCGAACTCCCAACGATCCTCCTGCCTCAGCCCCCCAAGTGCTGGGATTACAGGCATGTGCCACCACGCCTGGCTACCCTACCTCCAATTTATGAAGAATCATGAAAGAGGGAATATTGGCTGCCCCTGGGGAGGAGGGAATGTGTGCTTTTTCTTTTTGCTTGTCTATACTTTCTGATTTTTTGTTTCTGGCAAGCACGTATGTTGGTTGCTTTGTAGTCTTTTTTTTTTTTTTTGTACAGGGAATAGAACTCAGGACCTTGCGCTTGCCAGGAAGGCACTCTGTTGCTGAGCTATATCCCTGTCTTACTGCTTTGTAATAAGTAAAAATATTTTAAAAATGTTCTCAGTAGAGCAGCATGTTTGTTTTAAAATAGAAAACAGAACATAATAAATAGGAAGGTGCAAAAAACATCTTACTTTTTATGTTTTTGCTTTGACTTGTATTTCCCAAAGAAATAGATGTTCCTGGTGAACACCTTTGAAAATTCATGTAATAAAAAATGGAGAAAATAAAATTGGATTGAAATCCCATCCCAGGAACAACCACTGCCAATACATACTGTAGTTAATTTATACTGTAGTTTTTACAACTGGGACATGTCATAGATTATTATCTGTTTGTTTGTTTTATAGTATTGGGCACTGATCTCAAGACTACCTGCTAGGCAGACACTCTAGTGATGAACTGCATCCTCATCCCTTCTTAAAATTTTCTTTTGAGATAGAGTCTTCTTTTTTTTTTTTGAGACAGGGTCTCGCTATGCAGCTCAGGCTGGCCTTGAGCTCACTTTATAGCCCAGGCTGGTCTCGAACTCCCAACGATCCTCCTGCCTCAGCTTCCCAAGTGCTGGAATTACAGGCGTGCACCACCTCGCCCAGCTAACAGAGTCTTGCTAAACTGCCAGGGCTGGTCCTGAACATGTGATCCTCTTGTCTCACAGCCTCTAAGTAGCTGGGATTACAAACATGTGCCAACTTTTTTTAACACAGTAGATTGTGAACACTAAGTATTTCTCTACATGTTCAGTTGAATAGCCATACAAGTTTCTACGTATAAAGATCCCACAGTTTAACCAATCCTGCAGTGTTTGGACCTGTGGGTTGTTGGTAAATGTTTTGCTTTATGAATTTTTGGCCAGCTGGGTGTGGTGGCTCACACCTATAATTCCAGCATTTGGGGGGCTGAGGCAGGAGTATGGTTGTGAGTTCGAGACCAGCCTGGGCTACAAAGTGAGCTCAAGGCTTGAACTGCACAGTGAGACCCTGTCTCAAAAAAACAAACAAAAAAAAATCTTGGCCATAGTACCTTTGCAGCTACATTTTTGTGCACAACACAGGCTACTTCTTCAGGCATGAGCCAAAAGGATGGCTCACTCTTGAGGCTTTTGAAATGTAGCTGTGTAGTGTCAGAGAGTGAAGAAAAGTAGGGTGTGCAGTTGCTCTTGTCAAGCAGGAGGGTGGTGCATGCTGAAAATCTGAAATGCTTCAAAATCTGCAATTTGGGTCAGGGATACAGCTCAGAGGCACTGCGCCTGCCTGGCAAGCGTGAGGTTGTGAGCTTGATTCCTGGTACCAAACCAAACCAAACCAACAAATCTGCAACTTTTTTTTGAGGAGGGGTCAGGGGATTAAACCTTGGGTTTTGCACATGGTAGGCAAGCATTCTATCACTGATCTACATCCCTAGTCCTTTTCTTTAAAAAAAAAAGTTTTTGCAACAGAGTCTCACTAAATTGGTGAGGCTGGCCTCAAACTCATGATCCTCCTGCTTCAGCCTCCTGAGTAGTTGGAGTTATAGATTATCCCTACACACCTGGCGCAAATCTGCAACTCTGAGCACTGACTTGTGGCTGTAAGTGGAAAATTCCATATCTGGTTCTGTGACAGGTCATAGTCAAAATGCAGGTGCACTAAAAATATTGCATACAATTATCTTCGGACTGTGTGTATTAGGTGGGCATGACACCGAAACGAATTTTGTGTTTAGACTTGGACCCCATCCCCAAGATAACTCCTTATACATATGCAGATATTTAAAAATCCGTAATACTTCTGGTTCCAGGGATTTCAGATAAGGGATACTCCACCCGTATCAACCAACCAGTTGCTTGCTATGTCATCTAAGGAAACAAAGTACCCTCGACTATAAAACTGGGTGGACAGTAGCTGCCTGAAGCAGTTCTCAGAGGCCTGCGGGTGGGCACCGTGTGGAGTGGTGCTTGGCCCAGCGCGGGGGGAGCGGAGCGGCTCGTCAGTGGCAGCGGTGTGTGACTTGCCGCCTGTCTTGTTTTCCGGGGCAGAAATGGTCCTGTTCTGCAGATGCAAGTCATTGCCAGGCCAGCTGGGAGGCGGGCACAGCCGGTCTGAACGGCGAGTGGGCCCAGGTGACCACCGTGGGGGAGCGAAGGGCCTGTGACAGGGGAGGCTCTGGGGACATAAGAGCCCAGGGGGCAGAGGGGCGCTGTCTGCAGGGTCTCGGGGAGAAGGGCCTCCAGGGCGGCGCCCAGCAGCAGTGCCCCTGGGGCCCAGGAGGCCACTCGTTCCCCTCGCTGGTGATAGCTCCTCACCCCTGCTGCTTCCTGCCTTCATCAGGGCCGCCTCTTGCGGCTTCTCCCAGCTCCCAAGCGCACCGCGCTCCTCCCCGCGGCGACACCCGCACATTTCGTGGCGGGTCAGAGCTCCCGCTCCGGGCCAGGCCTCCCTGCCGTCCTCGGGAATCGGCTGCCCAGGCCCCCCGGCCGCCCCTCCGCGCTCGCAGGCCCTATGGGCAGTGCACGCGGTCTCGAGGGCCGCAGGCAGGGTGCGCTTTGGGTGCAGGGTATAGCTTTGCTTTGTCCTGTCTCCTTTATTTTTTTGGTCTTTTTGAGACAGAGTTTCCCTGTGCAGTTCAGGCTGGCCTTGAGCTCACTATGTAGCCCAGACTGGGCTCAAACTCACAATGACCCTCCTGCCTCAGCCTCCCGAGTGCTGGGATACAGGCGTGCGCCACCACGCCCGGTTTGATTTGCCTCCCGTGCCCGGCACACAGCAGGCGCTCCGAGCATTCACGGAAACACACGGCGGCGCGGTGGCCGCAGACTGCTCCTCTCTCTTGTCCCGGGAGGCGGCGGCTTCCCTGGCTTGGACTGAGACTGCCGTGTGCTTCTCACACTGTAAAGTGTGTGTGCGGTCTTAACGCGGAAATTCTGCCGCAGCGCGGCCAGCGCCAGAGCGAGCCCGGCTGCGGGAGCCGCCCGCGGTGTCCAGGCCAGGGCTGCGCCGCGGCGCCCCCTGTCGGCCACAGGCGAGCAGACTATTCTCCGCCCGAAGAAGTGCGCGCTCGGGCTGAGCCGCCGCGCCCCCTGTCGGCCACGGGCGAGCACGATCGCTCTCCGCCCAGAGGAGAAGCACGCGCGCGGAGTCTGAAGCACCACTGGCCAGAAGCAAGATCTGCTACAAATGCAGGGACGCACCGGTTCTAGTAGAGCTAGGAAACGTAGTCTGACGATTTCACCCTGAAAAAGACCCTTGTCCTCCCGATGCAGAAGGACGGAACTGAAGGATATCCGGGTGGGGGGACATACTCAGCCACCGAGTGTTTTTTTTCTCTTTGCCTCTTTGTTTGATGCCCCCTTCTTTTGAATGGCAAAGGCATTTCTTCATCAGGGCTGCGTTATGATTTTCATGGGTTCCAGACACTTTTGCCCTTGTGGGCCCCTTCCTCTAGGTACATTAATTAAAATCATGTATGTGTTTAATTGATATTGCTTATTCAGATTCCCCACATTTTCTTTTAATTCTTTTTATCTTCCCTCCTTCCTTTCTTCCTCCCTTCTGCCTCAGCCTCCAGAGTGCTGGGGTTACAGGTGTGCGCCACCACGCCCGGCTCAGGTCTTACATTTAGGTCTTTGATTCATTTGAATCAATTTTTGCTTTTTCTTCTTTTGTTGCTGGGGATGGAACCCAGGACCTTGCATGTTAAGCACGTGCTCTGCCACTGAGCACCACCTCAGGACCGTTCCCAATTAGTTTTGTATAGTGTTGGTAAAGGCCCAGCTCTGTCCTTCTGTATGTATGGATCCAATTTTGCCAGTGCCCTTTGTTGAACAGAATGTTCTTTCCCCATTGATTTGCTGCCCTTGTCAGAATCATTTGGAGACATATTGGACACACTCGTACAAACACAGACATACTTTCAAATGCATACAACACTGAAAAAATCATATTGATCACAAAGAGAACTTGGTAACCGAACATTTTCTATTAAAGAAATGTAATAGAAAATTAGTTTCTTCCCAGAAGCATTAAATAAATGTTGAACTAATAATTAAGGAGAGAAAAAAAAAAGAAATCATTTGGAGCCAGATGTGGTGGCACAGACCTGTAATCCCAGTACTCAAGAGGCTGAGGCAAGAGGATTGCTGTGAGTTTGAGGCCAGCCTGGGCTATAGTGAGGCCCTATCTCAAAAAACAAAAACAAAACGAATCACTTGGTCTATAAATTTCCTTTTATAATTGTAATAGTATAAAGATGAACATTTAAGTACTATATATTAAAACCTTTTTAACCTAGAAGTTTGCTGTTGCTGATTTATGAAAGGAATGAAAAGGTGTGTATTCCTGAAAAGGTCGTGGGCTTTAGGTAACTACACAGCCGCCGAGGGGGCCCTGTCTTCGCACACGCTAGGTTGTCTCTGGTGCCTCCAAGGTTGTTCGAGACCTTGTTCTGTGCGGTGTTGAAAGCAGGTGACCACGTTGAACATGCTAAACGCCTTAGGCATATGAGATGCTGTGGTGCGTGCTAAGTGCTTCCAACCCATCACGTACGTTCCAGACAGCCCTGTAGGCAGGAGCCGCTCTCCACGTTGTACCGGCGGGAAAAGCAACCAGGGTGGCATCACCTTCCTCCCACGGCCGGACGGGCGGTGAGCAGAGCCGAGGTCGGGCCTCGGAGGGCCGCCAAGCGTCCTCCTGGAGCCGCGGTCCGGTCCCAGGGCTACCTGCGCCGGCTGTCAGGGAGGCTGGCGGGTTCGGGAGGAGACCGAGGGAGAGGAAGTGGCAGGGAAAGGGTGTGGGGGCCAGAAGGGCTCGGAGACAGAGACGAAAACGACGCGTTTGGGAGACCAGGAGGAGCCTTCCAAGCTAAGAGGGACTCAGAGGGTCAGGAGCAGGGCTTGGTGATGGAGAATAGGACGTTTTGTGTGAGTTCATTTCCTTGAGCCCTAAAATCTCACCCTAAATCATCAATAAGGTAGCAGAGTTTCATCTGCCTTCGCCATGGTTCCTTATCAATCAAATGGGAGTTACAGTTTGCCCTACAGTCCCAGAGATGCCAAGATGTTCGCCTGACCGCCCGCCCCCCACCAAGGTGGACGGTGTGCGCGTGAGTTGGGCTGCACCTGCAGAGCCGGGGATCAGGACACGTGAGAGGAAGGAGCCCGGGGTCCCACCAACCCCTCTAAAAGTTGCCGCGGTAGGAGGTGGCCGGAGAAAGGGCGCCCATCCAGCAGAGGGCGCTGTTCAGCGAACCGGGTTTAGCAGAAAAAGCATCCCTGGTCTCTGGACATGGTGCGTTGAGGATGTCCTTCCTGGGCTTGGCGATAGGCTTTGGCGGCAGCGGCCGGTCAAGCCATTCCGTTCTTCCATGAAAACCTACTCTAACTCCAGTTCCCTAAATGGAGAAAGGGTCCGTTTCCTCTGCTCATGTTCTCTTAAAGCTTTAGTCATTACAGCAGTTGTGATTATTTTTGTTTTGGGGGCTTTACACAGTGACTCACTCATTGTATCTCATGATTTTGTGGGTCAGAATAGGCAGGGCTTGGCTGGGCAACGCTGCTCCCTGTGGCAGGGACAGACCCTCCGTGGTGCTCAGCTGGGGAATGGGCTGGTCTGAGGGTGTGACCCAGCCTCGTCTACATGGACAGGTGTCATTTTATACTGTGTGTGGATATTTGTCTAGTGTCTTTCTCACTAGTATAGAAGCTACAGAAGTGTCTTTTCCCCCATACTATTTTCTTTTCACTGTCCAGCACAGCATCTGACACAATGAGGTGCTTAGTAAATGTTTGTTAAAGAATCAGTGATATGATTTTTACATTTATTTTTATTTTCATGACAGTGTCTATGTAGTTCAAACTGGCCTTGAACTTGAGGTGATCCTCTTGCTTCTCTGCCTCCCAAGTGCTGGGATTACAGGCGTGCGTCACCACATCCAGCTAATAATGTAATTTTTATAAAGAATGTCAGCCAGGTGTTGTGGTTCATGCCTATAATCCAAGCTACTCAAGTGGCTAGGGGAGGAAGATCTCAAGTGTGAGGCTAGCCTGGGCAACTTAGTAAGGCTCTGTCTTGCTGGGGATATAGCTCAGTGGCACAAGCACCTGTTTGATAAGCACAGGGTTGTGAGTTCAACTCTTGGTACCAAAAAGAAAAGAAAATTTTTAAAAACCGGGCAGGAGGCTGAGTCAGGAGGATTGTTTCGAGTTCAAGAGCAGCCTGGGCTACAAAGTGAGCTCAAGGCCAGCCTGAACTGCACACTGAGACCCTGTCTCAAAAAACAAACCAAACCAAAATAAAACACCGAGACTCTGTCTCAAAATTTAAAAAAGTAAGGGAGTGGGGGTTGGGGACTGCAGCTCAGGGGTAGAGCGCTTGCCTAGCATGGGTTCAGTCTCCGTTACCAAGACAAGTGTCAGGGTCTGCAGAAAAAAGGAGCAGGCGAGGGTTAATGATGACGGTAGCTCAGTATGTGCCCGCACTGAGCGAAATACTCTGTAACCCGCTGGCTAATATTTGCTATGGCTTGTGAGGACCCCCAAGGCCTCACAGGGTCATAGGTGGGACCTTTTGGAGGTGGCTGGGTCTGGGGTGTGTGACGCTGGGATTAAGGACGTGACCCTGGGATCCGTTCGTGGTGGGATGCGTCCCACTGGGTGTGAGTGCTCCCTGCCCTACGGGTTGCAAGCCTGGTTAGGACACAAGGCCCAGGAAGATAGTCGCTGCTTCTCGCTTGTAGCTTCCTGATTGTTTCTTGGGTAGAATACAAGGGGTAGAAAGAGGCTGCTGCTCATGGTTGCTCCTTCCCTAGTTCACTGCTCTGCACTTTCCTGCCTTCTGCTCAGGACAAGCTGCTTCTCTTCTGTGATGCCTGTCTGGCACGCCACCCTGATTTGGAACCAGCCGACTAGGAACTGAAATCTCTACAAATTGAATGAAATAAGCCGTTCTTCCTTTAGTTTTGGGCTGGGGCAGCATTATTTATCCCCATTTTAGAGATGAGCAATGGAGGCTTCCCTCCCCAGATTTAAAGGGAGAAACACCTTGTACAGCTGCGAGCAGAGGGTGTGAAGGAGACTCAGAAACCCCAGGACGAAGCAAGCTCTTCAAATGAGCATTCATTTATTTATTTTTGTCTTTTTGAAACAGGGTTTCAGTATTCAGTTCAGGCTGGCCTTGAGCTCATAGCTGGAGTTTTCTGTGAATAAGTTTTCTGTCAGCAAGTGTCTTTGTCAATGTGTTGTATTGCTTCTTTTCTGTTAAATAGTGTTTATATTAGCTTAGGTGAAGAATGTTTTATGACTAGAGTAAATTATAAAATATTGGGTTGAATTCTTTTTTGTGTGTGGTGCTGGGGATTGAATTCAGGGCCTTTGCACTGAACTACATCTGTAATCCTCTTCAATTTTCTTTGAAAATTTTGAGACAGAGTCTCACTAAGTTACTATTGGGCTGGAACTTGTGACCCTCCTTCCTCAGCCTCTTGAGTACTGTGATTATAGGTGTATGCCACCGTGCTGGCTGGGTTGAGTTGTTTTTTTTCCCCTCTGAATTGAGTTATTAATCAAAATTGTCCCCATGTGCTTGTGACGTTTGTTTTTTTTGTACCAGGAATCGAACTCAGGATCTTGTGCTTGCCAGGCAGGTACCTGTGCTGCTGAGCTATATCCCCAGCCCACTGCTTATAACATTTAATGTTGGGCACCACTGTTTCCATATCTAGTATTGGTGGATTTAATGAACCAGAAGTGGATATTTTTCCAGGGTGCTACTTCATTTCTCTTTGAAAATCTAACACAGCTGCCAACCTGCACTTTATTTTATTTTACCTGATTTTTAAAAAATAAATTAAAATATTTCATAAAAAGGTTTTAAATTATAAGAGCACTTTGTGTTAGAGTTTTTTGCTGACGAGGATGCAGCACTGAGCTTGAGATGTGTTGATCTTTATGACAGGCTGACAGATAATGTACTGATCAGATTTCATTAGAGTGTTTTCTATGCAGCTGCTCTCAGTGTTGTGCATTAAGAATTAAAGAGGAAATGTAGCTTGCAGGCAAGGGGGGTGTAGAAAGAGTGAGCAGCATGGAAAGTTTATGACAGTTTGTCCATTACTTCTGTTTTGCTTTGTAAGGGATCATCAGCCTGCTTAGCCTGAGCGGACGGTGAGCCACGTGTCAGGATGGAGAGGGCATACAGCCGGCAGCCTGCGTCAGGGAGGAGAAAAGCGCAGCTTAGGAAAGGGGGGGACTGGAGAGCAGCAGGTGATATGGGGTGGCAGAGGCGGGTGCACCTGCTCCTCAGCCTCTTTCCTGTTTCTTGGCCTGCAGTGCTGTGTGAGTGTGGCGAGTGGACGGGAGAAAGCGTCCTTCCTTCCTCTCTTCCTTCCTTTTTCAGTACTGGGGATTGAATTCAAACCTTTGCACTGAGCTACATCCCCAGCCTTTTTTTAATTTGGAGACAGAATCTAAGTTGCTAAGTTGCCCGAGCTGTTTGAATTTGTGATTTTCCTGCCTCAGCCTCCTGACTGCGGAGATTATAGGTGTGCACCATGATAACCAGCGAGAATGAGCTCCCCCCCGCCCCCCCTCCCGCCTGGGGTGTCCTCTCCCCCACCCCCACTTTGCAGTACTGAGAATTGAACTCAGGGTCTTAGCATTCCAGGTATATCCTTCATTCTCTCATCTTTGGGACAGAATAGGCAACACTCAACTTGAAGGAGGACAGCCTTTGGCTCACGGTTTCAGTGGGTCCAGTCCATAGTTTGCTGGCTTCAGGGCAGAGACGGCTGGTGGAGAGGACAGTGGCTCACCCCATGGCAGCCAGGAAGCAGAGGGAGAAGGAGCGAGCCAAGGACAAGCATACACCCTTCAAGTCACACCCCAGGGACTGCCTCCTCTGACCAGATCCCACCTCAGGACAGCACATTCAGCTATGGATTCAGCAGTGGATTAACCCGCTGACTCGTGTGGCACCCCCATGACACAGAGGTGTTCGAGCTCCACCTTAGAACCCCTGATACTTTTGGAGGACACTCATTCCATGCACATGGATGTGACAGTAATCCTCCTGCCTCAGCCTCCTGAGTGCTGGCATTATATGTGTGCACTACCACATCCAAACCATAACACTAGGCAAGCACTCTCCCATTGAGCTATGTCATTAACCTCTACATTTATTTTTCATTGATGTATAAAAGTCATACATATATTTGGGGTATCTGATATATGTATCAGATATCTGATATGTGTATAATTGCATAATGTTCCCACCAGGTAAGTGTATTTATCTCCTCAAACAATAAGCATTTCTTTTCTTTTTTCTTTTTTTCATACTGGGGATGGGACCCAGGGGCTTCACACTGTGCTACATCCCCAGCCCTTTAAAATGTTTCCCATTTTGACACTGGGTCTTGACACACACTTGTGATCTTCCTGCTTCAGCCTCCCAGAGTGCTGGGATTATAGGCATGCACCGCCATAGTTGGCTGAGCATTTCTTTTTCTTTTTCTTTTTTGGTACTAGAAATCAAACTCAGGACCTTGTGCTTGCCAGGCAGGCATTTGTGTCACTAAGCTATATGCCCAGCCCCAGCTGTGCATTTCTTTAAGGTGAAAACTTTCAAAATCCTTCTGTCTGTCTGTCTCTCTCTTGTTTTTTTTGAGACAGGGCCCGGCTGTTTTTAAAATGGACAGTGCACTTGTTGTGACAGTAGCTATAGCACCCCGGAACTCTCCTCCAGTCTCTGCCTCGGGACTTGCTCACGGGCACTGGTGGGCCCTGCTCCACGCCTCAGCTTCTGGTGCCCCATCTCCTCGGGCTCTGCTTTGCCTGAGGGACCAGGAGGTGTCACCAAGCCGGGCTGTTCTAGATCTTGTTACTCTGATGAAGACATACCCCTGGGGGCCAGGAAATCCCTGCCCAGACAGGAAGTAACTTCCCGGAATCCCGGGTTTCGGGCTCAGCCCCCTGCAGCCAATCAGCAAAGGCGCTGCTTCAAACTGACAAACAAAACAAACCCAACAAAAGCAGCTGGAGCACAAACAAACAGATGTGGGTGAGGCTGGAAGGGGAGTCAGGCGTGGTGTCATCCGGCTCCGGGCCAGGCCGTTGCCTAGGTGACAGGCAGTCTTTCCAGCACCCGTAGAGCCAGTTCTCTGAGGAGGAAGCCCGAAGAGGGGGGCGGGGGCGGGGTGCCCAGGGGAGCCGCGCTTCTCCAAGCGACTGAAACCACAGCCACAGCTCGGCTCAGCCTCTGCCAGAGGGTGTGCGAGAGACCTAGGGATCAGGGCTGGGAGAGGGCAGCCTGGGAAGGAGGGAGGTGGCTACTGAGGCAGCAGAGAGGCCTCGGGAAAGGCTGGGAGGCCTTGTAGGCAGAAAGCATTTGCAGCTGTGGAGAAGGGGATTGCAAACTTTTGTAAAACAAAAAGCCAACATCACACGTGTGCGCGCGCACACACACACACACACATGCGTGGGCTTTGGGAGCTCAGAGTAGAGAGTGGAAAGATGCTATGTCCTTCAGGAGCTTGTGATGATCAAAGTTCATGTATTTACCTGCTGGGCAAGAAAAACAAACAGTCTCTGGTGTAAAATGACATGGGGAACCTCTGCTGTGTGGGCCTGGTGTTCGGGAGGAGTGCAAGCTCCAGCCTGCTCTGTGACGATGACGTGACGGGTGATCGTGCGCACCAAAAGGTGGGTCCCTTTTGGATCAAGACCAGACATCCTTTCCTGGCCATGTGTGACAGCCAGGCAAATGCAGCGCAGGGAAGGGTCCTAGACCCTTCTTCCAGAGACCCTGCTGCACCAATCTGTGACCACAGGACCAGTACCATCTGATTCCACTTCAGTGCGGTTCCCCTAGAGGTCAGAGTCATCAGACAGAAAGTAGGTGTGGGGACTGGCGGGGACTGGAGGAGGCAAGATGGGGACTTGGAGTTCAGGGAATATGAGGTCCGGTGTGTGAAGACGAGAAAGCCTTGGAGATGGTGGTGGTGACGGCAGTGCGGAGTGTGAAGGGTCATTATGCTGCTGACCTGTGTGCTTACAAAGGGTTAAAATGGCGAACTTCGCCTTGTGCCTATTTCACCTATTTTGCCACAGTAAAATGTGTCCGTCAGTAAAGACTGACTTCCTGTTGCACCAGGAGGTGGCTTGTTTGGGGTTTTTTTGGTGCTAAGGATCAAGCAAGGACTTTGCCTGGACTTGCCCAAGCAGACAGTGGTGCACGTCTGAAGGGCGACACTGGCCTGCCTGTCCCCCTCTGAGAACCCAGGGTACAGCCCAGGCCTTTGTACCTTCCTTACGCCGAAAACGGGAAGATGTGGTGGGAACAGAAGCACCCTGGAAGGACTGAGAGATGGTTAGTGTGTCATCATCATCGTTCAGGTGCCCAAAGGCCAAGGGCAAGTTTAAAAAAAGAGAGAAAAGAAGCTTGCGGGGTGCTGAGGAAAGGATTGTGTCTGGGATTTAAAGGAAATGGAAGAAGCCTGCGCGAATGACTTTGGAGATGAGAGAACTTTGGACTTGCTCTCAGGGGCAGACTGGGATATCGCAGCCACTTCAGATACTTCTCTCTTTTGTTCTGGCTAAATTGAGAAACAGGGTAAGCCCACTCAACAGGAGGAAATGAAACAAAATGAAACAATGTCAAAATACCATCTCTCAAATTTCCTAAAGGGAAATGGTATAGTTACCACACAGCTGGGTGGAAGTGTGTGGGATTTAGAACCCAAATGCATGGGTAGAACCCAGGTCCCCACCAGTCTCATTAACTGTGGACAGTTTATTCAAGACAACTCTTTTTTTCAGTCAAAAGAATGAGTCATTAATCTCTTCACGTTACATTAGCATCTAGGAAGCACTAAGCTAAATGTAGTACACCCACCTCTTTTCATTCCTCATAAGACTCATGCAAGTGAATCTTTTTTAATAGACAACAAGACTCATGCTTGTCAATTAGTTTTTGTTTCCTGACCCATTATATGAGAATAATATTGCAGCCAGGGAAGTTCAGCAGCTTTCAAGGCACGCAGCTGGAAGTTACAATGTCAGGATTTGGAACCAAGTCCATCGGATTCGACAGCTATGTTCTTGAACACGGTGTGCGAACAGACATTATTGCTGATAAGACTGTGAAAGAAAAGTGATAAAGAATATTGTGCTCTGAGAGTGATTAGAGTCAGCAGCTGCTAAGCTCTTTATCATGACACTGCATGATGTCTCAGTGACATAATAGTGGCGGAGAACAATGAGCATCATTAAAGATTTGGTCTAAAGAAGGGGAGATTGGGTTGGGCATGGTGGCACACACCTGTAGTCTCTGCGCTCAGAAGGCTGAGGCTGGAGGATCCCTGCAAGTTCAAGGCCAGCTTGGGCTAATATAGTGAGTTTGAGGCCAGCCTGGACTGTATAGTGAGCACTGCCTCATCAAATAAACAAACAAGATCATACCACAAAAAAAAAAACAAACAAAAAACGGGACCACCTGGAGACGACTGGTGATGAGTTTAGATATGGTTTGATTGTATCCCCCAAGGCTACATGTGTTGAAATTTAACCCTCATTGTGAGTTTAAGAGGGTGGAATAAAGTTTTTTTTCTTGGTACTGGGAATTGAACTCAGGACCTCATGCTTGCCAGGCAGGTGCTGTTCCACTGACCTATGTCCTTGGCCTAAGGGGGTGGAAATTTAATCCACCTGTAATAGTGGATTAGAGGCAGGGCCTTTGGGAGGTGATTTGGGTTAGATAAAGTCTTTAGAGTGGAGCCCCCTGTTGAATCCTGGTGGCTTCATAAGGAGAGAGGCCGGAGGACCCACCCATTGTACATACACAAGCTCCCTAGGTCTCCCCGTGTGCTCCCAGTGCCACCCCGGGGCTGTGCCAGAAAGAAGACCGGACGAAGCTCCTCAACCTTGGGCACGGACTGTGAGCCGGAACAAAGCTCGTTCCTCCAAAACCTACCCAGTGTATGGCATCATGCTCTCAGCAACAGAAAGCAGACCAGTGCAGCCGGAATCTGAGGGCCCGGTTCCCTGGGGCGCAGGGACAGCCTGTGACATCTCTGAGGTGAGGTGGTGTGGGCCCTCGTCTCTCCCCAGCTGTCTTTCCTGGGCTTGTGCCATTGAAGTTGAAGCTGAAGAAGTTTTTTGGTATAGCCACTCAAGAAGTGGAGGCTGAGACTATTACTGCAGCGCACAGGGAGACTGCTGCCTGTCACCCTTCCAACAAATATTTACTGAGCATCTATTATGCGCCAAGCTCTGGTTTAGAAATTCAGCGACGAAGGGGATAAAGTAGTTCCTTTTTTTTTTTTTTGCCTTTATGAGACAGGGTCTCGGTATGCAGTTCAGGCTGGCCTTGAGCTCACTTTGCTTCCCAGGCTGGTCTCGAACTCGCAAGGCTCCTCCCGCCTCAGCCTCCCAGAGTGCTGGGATTACAGGCGTTCGCCACCACGCCCGGCAGTAGTACCTTTTATGGTGCATCTGTTAGTGTGTGCAAGAGACATCAGACGAGCACATCAACACGAAACAACATGAATACAAGGAGAGATTGGGTCTAGGAAGAAAATAAAGCCGGGCAAGGGGCAGAGCGCGACGCGGGTGGGAGCCGGGGCGCACTGCTGCTAGTGTGACCGCAAGGAGCTCACCTGGGACTGTGCAGAGAGGTTAACCAGGTCACACTCAGAACCCGATTATCAGCGGGAGCTGGGTCTGCCACAGAGCGCCCGCCTAGTGCCCGCGGAGCTCCTGATCGTCCCCGCACCACACACGCGCGCGCACGCACAGATCTGAATATTACGTGCATGCTCCGTTTCCCGCCCGGACCCTCTACACTCTCAACAGGGCTGCTTTTCCCCCTGTTCTCCTCTTCCCAAGGGTCAGAGGGCACTTTATCTCCCCCAGCGGAGTGGAGGTGGGTGGAGGACTGAAAGGCAGGGGTGAGGAGGGAGGCGTCAGCCCCGGGAGGACAAGCGCGCAGATTCTGCATTCTGCTCTCTGCCCTTTCCGAAGCAGTACCGGGGGCGCGTTTTCTTTTTAACTCAGCTGTATTTGTTACCTCTTAAAGCAGCATGTGACCTGCTTGTTTCCATTCACAAGCCTTGTTCTGAATTATGTTTCAAACAGCACTGCAATACACCTAGAAAAGTTTAGTTTTATTCCACGAAACAGTACTTTTCTCTGGAAAACAAGCCCTGCGGAGTTTCTGCCATCAGGTTGTTTCAGTTTAACATATTTATTTCTAGAGAACTAGTACATGCAAAATTGAAACTACACGGGAACGTTTATATAAAAGTAGACCCTACAGGACGAAAACTCAAGCTATTTTAACAAATAACTGCTTTGAGACGTCAAGGTATCTCAACACTTCAGAGACAAAAGATTTGGGCTATTAAGGAATCTGGCTGGATAAGGAAACACTTAAGGCCCCAGGCAGTTAACAATAGGTTAGGTATCTCACAACAGCCATCTTAACCTGTTAAAATAAGCCATGGTGAAACCAGAAAAAGCAGTGTTGGCTCTGCTTTAGAGTTGAAAGTACCACAGTGTCACTTAAAGTAGAAAGAATTATAATCTTTCCCTTAAGCAGTTGACATGCTATGCAGAGTAGAGTGCTAACAAAACTCTTTGAACATATTGTATAATTATCAGAAGAAAAGAAGGAAAGCCCTGAACACATGTACAAGTCACCCTTTGGGGCACTGAGGCTGCTTTCCATGCCCGTGTGACATCAGCTCCTTCGAGAGGCGGCTTTTCTTCAGTCTTGCAGCAGTGCGTCCTTGGGGTGGGGTCACCCTCACCCACCCCTAGTCCAAGTGTGATCATCCTGCAGCCCCTGTTAGCGTGTGTCTGGGGCTCTTTCCGATTGAAGCTGGCAGACAGAAGTACAGTTTCATCGAGCAAGATGGCCAGGTCGTTCACAGACTGGTTGTTCTTGCCGGGAGCTGAGTGTCCGAAGCCAGCCGAATCCCCTGCAGGGCTTTGCCCAGAGCCCAGGGCAGCTGTGAAGAGGGAAGTGTGATGAAGTGTGTTGCTGGAGACTTAGGACGGGAGCAGAAGCGAAGTGCTCTCCCCTCGCGGCACAGACACAGTGGAGCCCCAGGTCCACTGTGATCTCTGTGGAAGCCACCCCGAGGACAGGGCCAACATACGGTGGATTTAAACCACTAGCTAGGTTTAAACCTTGGCTCCACCTCTCAGTTTGTGTGATCTTAGGCACGTTGTTCAGCCTCTCCATGCACTGGTTTCCAGATGCAAAAAGGAAGTCACGCTGTAGGAGCGTGGCAAAGATTAAGCAGGTCATGTGTAGTGAGTGCTTGCTGTGGGTGCTGTGATTGGCACAGATCACTGTTCAGAAAGAAAGGGCTTCTTCCAGCCGTTGGGAAGGCTCTGTTGCCAGCCCTTTGGAGGGGTTGCCCCAGCTGAAGGAAACCACATCGTCCATGGTCGTGACCTCCTTTTGGGAGCAGATTGCACCTGGTCTTTGATCTATGAGGAACCGTAGGACACTGGACTACTTACACCAATTCATGACAACACACAGCTGGGCTACACCAGCTCTGGAGCTCTCTGAAGGGTGGGTAGAGGCCTTCACTGGGCTTCTAGTTCAGCTCAGCTTCTTCTTTTGCCTAATTCAGCTTCGTCTTTCACTCCCTGTCTGTGAGTGTTGACCCTAATAGCACAGCCTACCTGCTGGTCTCCGAGTCTGCTTCCCGGAACCCAAGCCGTGACTCAGTCACTGGTACCCCTCTCATCACCTCCGTCACCAGCACCGTCACCACCGTCACCCAAGAGCATCCCAGGTGACAGAAGGTGGAGAAAAGCTGCAAGGAGATTGTCCTACAGACCATGAGGGGTGACCCTGTGGGCAGTGCAGAAAATCCAGCCTGCTGAGGGGCTGGAGGAGCCGTCAAGGGGAGCAGCGAGGTCCTCCCCCAGCCTTGTTTGCACAAACCTTTGTGTGGCTTGGACTCAATGGCTGGAATCTAAAGTGAAGCTTGGTTATATGAGCCTGACCAGCCCATAGCAGAGTTCTGTTTGTTTGTTTGTTTGTTCGTTTTAGTTGAGTTGATGTCTCCCTGTGTAGGCCAGGCCGATGAACTCACTGTGTAGCCCATGCTGGCCTTAAACTCATGGCGGTCCTCCTACCTCTGCCTCCTAAGTGCTGGGATTACAGTTGTGTGCTGCCACACTTGGGTAGTGGTGTTCACGGTTTGTATTGGGCCCCTGGCTCATGCAAACTAGGATTTAGTCCAGGCTTTGTTTAGAGCTTTGCTGGAGGAGGAAGCTTGTTCTTGGCCTTTGGTTTCTCAAGTCAAGTGATGCTGATGTGGGAGAGCAGGCTGGTCATGTTTTTCTTCTATGATGATGGATCCAGTTGAGCCCCACAAGCATCGTTACAACAGACAAGCACGCTGTGTGTATGTGTGTGTGTGAGAGAGAGAGAGACAGAGAGACAGAGACAGAGAGGGGGGGGTGAGGGGGCAGAGAGGGAGGGAGAAAGGGAACACAACATAGAGATAAAATGAAAAGACATGGTCTCTACTCCCCCCATCTGCAGGAGAGATAAGCCATGCTGCCAAATGACACATGACATAGCATCAGATGTGGAACCAGACAAGTATTCAGATCCTGAGTGAAATCCTAGTCAGGCTATTGCTGTCAAAGAATGTGGTTTTCTATTGAGGGAGGCCCAAAGAACTGTGACATCTATGGATAAGAGGTAGTAACTTTGGAAAAAAAGGACCGTCTTCTGTTTGCTGTAGTATTTAAGAATAGTTAATTCTGTTGTAGGAAATGAGAGAAATTCTGCTTATGAGGTAGATGCACAATGAGTGGAATTTGTAGGTTTTTTTTTTTTTTTTTTGGCCTTTTTGAGACAGGGTCCCCCTATACAGTTCAGGCTGAGCTCACTGTGTAGCCCAGGCTGGTCTTGAACTCACGACAGTCCTCCCGCCTCAGCCTTCCGAGTGCTGAGATTACAGGCACGCGCCACCGCACCCGGCCTGTTTTTGTTTTCTGAAACAGAGTCTTGCTGTGTAGCTGAGGCCGGCTTGAGCTCACTGAGTAGCCCACTCCTGGTGCTCCCCCGTCTCAGCCTGGGATCACAGGTGTGTGCCACCACTCCTGACTGGGATTTGTGTGCTGAATATAAAGTGATGAAAGAAAGGAGAATATTAGTTATAGAAAACAAAAAATAGGCCAAGTAACCCTTAAATGTTTATAAGGCATAGAGCCTGACTTCCAGCTTGCAGCAACGTTTCTCCTAAATTGGCTCCCAATGGTGACACTCATTGTGTCTAAGAACCATGGGTAGATCCTAGGGCTGCTTAGCAGGATGGCAGGGGTGCTGCCGTGTGAAGAGGTGTCCCCAGCCCGGTCTTCCCAGGACAGCCAGATTGCGCGTGGACTCATGGTATCTCCTTCCAGCTGTTCCACTTGTGAGATGTCAACCCTGCGCCTGCAGCCACCCCAGTGGGAGGGAGGGTGGGTGCAGCAGAGGGAGAATGGAATGTGTGTTACGTGACTTGGAAGTCACAGGGAGGTTCTTCACCTGCCTTCAGCTGCTCTAAGTGTCCTTCTGTCTCGTCTGCTCTCCCTTCTCACCGTGTGCATGGATTAGACGGTGGTGCATTTCAAGCTCTGTAGTGTGGTCTGCGAGCCTTTCTGTTCGGTGACCTCTGTGGCAGCTTGCTGGACGTGTGATTGGAAGCTGCTGTGGCATCAGGTTAACTTCCCACAGGACAGGAAATGCTCCTGGACGCAAAGCCTGCTGGTGACTTCTGATGGTGTTCTCTGTGGCAAAGGACTCTGTGAGGAAGGGCGAGGAACAGAATGGTCCCACGTGCCCAGGAAGTCGGTTTCACCGCCTGGCCGGGCTGCACTGCTCTAGGCTGGCCTCAGAGCTGACGACTGCTAAGGCTGGACACACTGAGCTGGTTACTGGGCCTCCGAGTCATGCTGAGCCTGCCAGGCTCAGGCTTTTAACTGAGGTACTGTGGCTGTCTGGTCATCGGCAGGCTGGAGATTCTTGGCCTCAGACCAATACTGAGCCTCCTTCCAGTGGAGGTTGACTGTCCGTCAAAGCCCTAAGGCAGTGATTCTTTAGCTTTTGCATACAAAAGATGACCTGGAGTATTTCTTAAAAGTACGATGTTCTGGGCCTCTTGTGCAGAAGTTCTGATTCAGTTTAGCAGGGGTGGGGGAAGGAATTTGCCTTTTAATACTCATGGAGGTACTTGGAACAAGTGGCCTGAGGATAGTCACTGGGACAGGGAGGGTTCAACACGAGCCCTGCCTGAATTCATTCAGGTAACATGGCAGCCCTGTGAGGATGTAACATTATCTTTGTTAATCTCAGTTTGCCCTTAAGTTGGGCTCAAAGGGATTAGCTGAACTTTCCCAGGTTACAGAGCTAGCAAGTGGCAGGCTGGATGTGAGTCCTCTCAGCTGCAGCTTGTGCAGCTCTCCGAGATCTGGAGAAAGAACAGCAAGGGAGTGAGCTGGGTGGTGCAGGCTTCTCTGCTGGTATCCTCTCTGCCAGCTGAGTTTGAGCCTGGCCAGTGGTGTCAGTTAGGGGCAGGCTGGGTTGTGCTGCAGTCACAAGCCAGATTCCTGTCTTGCTCACACCATATGTCCATTGCAGACCAGCAGGGGCCTCTGTTCTCTACGGTCAATCAGGGGTCCAGGCTGACTGACTTTTATCTTGAAATGGGCTTCCACTATTGCAGAGGTGGGGAAAGGACACTTGCTCTTGAGCCGTGCTTTTCTGAATGGAAATGACATAGGTGTCACTGCTGTGCAAACTCCTTGACCAGGCAAATCCCAGGGCCGTGACACTGTATCAGGGTATAGAAACGGAAAGAATAGCGTAATTTACCACACCCATGGGATGCTTCGGGCTCTCTTCTCCTGTGTCTTCACATCTTCTGTTCCATGAGCCTGAAATGCCCCGTCCCTGCTTCTTAGCCAGGTGAGTGCCGCTTAGAGTCCAGTTCTATGCCTCTGGCCAGCAGCTCTGGATAGCCTTTCCCAGCATGCCCAGGTGGGGTCAGTGCCCAGCTCCTGGGCTTATTTCTATTGCACTATATGTCACATCGCATTGCAACTCTGACCCCCCATGTACTGCAGGCTCCAGGAGGTGGGCATGTGTAGTGACAGCCCTTGCCTCTGTACCCCCTGGAAGGCAGGGACCCAGGGGCAAAAGGGCTGGAGAGCCAGGCGTGGTGGCACACGCCTGTAATCCCAGCACTTGGGAGGCTGAGGCAGGAGGATTGTTGAGAGTTCCAGACCAGCCTGGGCTACAAAGTGAGCTCAAGGCCAGCCTGAACTGCTTAGCGAGACTCTGTCTTGAAAGGACAACAACAACAGCAATAAAAAATAGGGCTGGGGAAGGGAGAGCTGGCTTCCAGGCCTTGAGGGCCTTTCCCATGGGAACGGGAGGTCTGGAGGCAAACGGGGAAGAGGAAGGCAAGAACTCTGACTCCAGGATGAGCCATCTGCAGATGGGAGAAGCAAACCCGGGCTTTGCCCCATCCTGGAAAGACTCGCTGTAAACCTGGTTAGTCACTGCGCCAGGCCTGCTGTGTCACCACAGCATGAACTTCAAAGGTCAGAAGAGAGGACTTCTCAGCGAGGGGAATTCTTACTGCCCTTGCTCTAGGGTGCGTGATATACATTAAAGGCAGTATTTGGCAAGGGACAGGTGTTCGTGGCTTCCTCACGGACAGCTGGATCTCTGGGTCCCCACAAAGCCCATGAAGGGTCCAGAGCAAGGTGCCCAGGCCTGTTCCCGGGGGCACTGCTTTGACTCTGAGGCTCACTGCAGAGTGCCCACGCCTGAGGTAACCCGAGGCCCACACAGGGCACAGGACTCCGGTACACGGGGCCTGGCTGTGCACACGGCAGGATGTGTGCTGCCAACCTGGCCTCTGGGCCTGGGCCTCCCTCCCACTTCCTGCCTCACATGCCCGGCTCAGGGGATGCACTGTTTTCAGTTCTCAGGAGACTCTCTGGTCTCTCACTTCTGGGCCTATGTATATATTCTACTCTCAATCCCTTCATTGCTTTTATTTCATGTCTATAATTTTTGCAAGAAACTACCCTTAAAGTGATTTGCTTCTCAGTGGTGCAGCATTTACTGGAGACTGAGGGAGGGGCTGGTCCAGGGTGAGGCTCCGCCGTACGGGCCCAGCACTGGTTCTCGCCTTTTTTTCCCTCTTTCTGCCTCCCTATCCCAGTCCTCTCCCCCAGCATGTGGTTACTCCCTCCCTCCTATAAAGCCTTGGGGTGGGGTCACCAGACACCCGAGATCTGGAGGTCCAGCTCTTGTCTTGATTCAAGGCCTATGGAGGATCGAGAACTGGTGGTCAACCTATAACACCCAGCTGAACTGAACCAGTGTGGTGCTGGGTGCGGGAGGCCCACCTGAGTATTGTTGCCAGCAGCATAAGAGGCAGAACTGGAGAAGAAGAAGAGAGGCTGTTGGGAGCTGAGAGAGGCTATTGGGAGCTGGTAGAAGCTGTGGGGAGCCTGTTGGAAGCTGTTGAGAAGCTGTAGGGAGCTGCTGGGTTTCCCAGAGGAGTTTGTCCTGTCCTGCAGCCTTTCCTGATGAACTCAGCTGTTCTCATTGGAGGAGGAGCTCAGGACCTCCTTGTCCCTGAGAATGGCTGCGGTTCACTTTGAGGGAGCTTTGGTCCTCACTTTGAGCATTGCTTCCTGGCTCTAGTGCAGATCCCTCAGGCTGCTAGCACAGATCCTTCATCCTGCTGGCACAGACTTTCCAGCTTCTACCATTGAACTTTGGGCTTTCCCAGAACAGATCTGTGAAATAGGCCTACATGAGATATTGTTTTGTTGTTGTTGTTGTTTTGGGGTCTTTTTGAGATAGAGTCTCGCTATGCAGTTCAGGTTGGTCTTGAGCTTACTTTGTAGCCCAGGCTGGTCTCGAACTTGCAACGATTCTGCTGCCTCAGCCTCCCGAGTGCTGGGATTACAGGCATGTGCCACCATGCCCAGCTTTAGATATTGTTAGGGGCTCTAGGCCTCCATCTGGACTCATGGGAGGCATTGTTACGGGCTCTAAGTGTTCAGCTGGACTCATGCAGATATTACTGCAGGATCCAGGGCCTCAGTTGGATTCTTTGGTCTTTAGTATGTGGACAGATCTTCTGCCCTCTCTTTGTGTATGATTCTTTGGGTGACTGTTATAAATAATCTTATAAAATATGTCATGTATTATATTGCTCCTCTTGCAAAAACCCCAAGCTACAAGGCCTTTCCCTGGTACAGCAACTAATGTCACAGAGCAGTCTCTCTGAGGGTCTCCGTGCTGAAATGATGGGTCCTCCACCGTGCTATGTGCTGTTTCTCTAGCCTAGACACCTGGTACCATTTGATCTAGCTAAGTGACCCTTTTGGGCTCAGCTGTGACACCGTAAAGTTGGCTAGCATCTCACCACTGTGTCCCATACCCTCACCTATGTGCCTCACAAGAGTTGACTGTTAAACTTTTAGGAAATTTGCAAACTGTTGTTAACAACTCAACCACTATTAAAATTCAACAATGGTAACAAATACTAAAAGTTCATCTCTACCTAGTCACTGCAATTTGTTTAATAACCTTTGCTTTGGGGGTTATTTTGTCTCGTATCCCTATGGCAGAAGCACTATGTGACTTACAGACTGCTGTCTGTCTCATCCCAAATCTGTGCTCCGTGGTGTTACACCGGTAACTTGTGGAAGTAGTTACACTCTGAAAACTGGCAGTGTCTCCTACTGACATGCATTTTTGTTATTCTGAGTTTATCTTTTGACATGGATAACTCCAACTAATGTTCTGTTAGAACTATACCTGCTCAGTTATGGGCTGATAATAGACCAAGTGCTCAGTGAAAGTCACTGAAAACGTTTTGTTAAGAATCAGGACTTCCGGGAAGATGGCGACCAGGTGAGCAGCAGAGGGAATCTCTCCCAGAGACCGATCCTTTGTGCGCGGCTGCCCGGTCCGTGGAGGCAAAATTCCAACTGATCGGGCTGCTCTCTGCCACCTGAGCATTAAAGGGCCGGCTGACAAGCCATGCGGCGAGAAGTGGGCGGACCCTGAGAGCTCGGCGCCCAAGGGATCGGTGCTGCGCTTGGGCCACAGCTTGGTTCAAATCGCGTACAGCCGAGAGAGTGAGTGCGGAGGGAAGGACGGCTTCAGCTCCTAAACCTGACCAGCTCAGAGGCAGCTGTAACCAGGATTTGTTGGAGGCAGCGGAGCAGAGGAAACTCAGAGAACGCGCTACTGGGACAGACTGCGCCAATCTGCGCAGCGGTCCGGGATCCCGCTCAGAACCCCGCCCCCGCAGCCGGAGCCACGTGAACTGGAGCGACAGGGACAGATTGCGCCAATCTGGGCAGCAGTCCGGGATCCCGCTCAGAACCCCACCCCCGCAGCTGGCACTGCGCGAACTGGAGCAACAGCGATCGGCGGGATTTCTGAGTCGGGAAATAGCTCCATCCAGAGAGATACATCTGAACGGCATTCCTGTCTGCACAATCAAAGGGTGAGTTAAGTGGGCGCTCTAACCGGTTTTTCCTGAATCGGGAAGAAGCTCAGCCCAGCGAGTAACATCAAAACAGCTTTAAGAACTGCGGGATCTCCCGGGTGGGAAGAACTAGCTAGGCGCCCCAACGGGATTTGTGAGGGGGGAAGGAGCTCCACCCAGGGAGGAACACCGGAGTGCCCTGTCTGTAAGACTCCTGGGGTGGCAAGCTGTTTATTTGCCCCGGCCAGGTCTTGGGGTAGGGAATAGAAGCGGAAATCTCAGCAGACAGCTTAAGGGACATTCTCCCAAAGAGAAGGAATCATTGGAGCAGCCTCTGCAGCAGATCTTTGCCTGCTGAACTGCCTGTGGAATTTATAGCTCCACATTTTGAATCTGATACCCAAAAATGGGAAAACAGAGGAACAAAACGCAGTCTCAAAACTCAACCCCACCCAGAACAAGT
>PVLD010024551.1:0-25286 GCA_004027595.1 Dinomys branickii
CAAAATAAGTACCCTGGCTTCCTCCTGAGTCACTCAGCTCAGCTAAACCTCTAGACTCCCCAAATTGATATAATGTATCAACCATAACAGTCAGCAAATACAAATCCTCACCTATCTGATGGGAAAGCACAGTTTTAATTTGCATTTTTTGTCCTAGTGAGCTTAAACAATTGTCATGGTTAAAAGTCACATGTACTTATATGTTTTGTGAATGACATTCATACATAGCTAACACAGCTGAAGATTTGACAGAGTGATCTCTGAATATTGTCATTCACTTCACTCACAACCAGCCCTAGAGAGAGAAAAGGCCCTTCTAGGTTAGATGTAGGAGTGTGCAGCCTCCACAAGGAAGAAACACCTATTCAAACACATGGAGCTTGATCATGTGTATCTGCACCTGTGATTAATCAAACTGTCTAAAAAGGAGAAAAAGTCTGTTGAAAAAGATGACCTTTTAAGCTCACTCATAGGAAGAGAAGTCCTCATGATGAGGAGCTAAGAGGTCAACACCTACTACATGCAGGCTGGGTGTGACCATATTCCTAGCTACTCAAGAGGCCCAATCAGGTGGATCACTGGATCCCAGGGGTTTGAGGCCAGCCTCGGCATCCTAGCAAGGCCTCATATCTTAAAAACAAAACATCTAGGCATGGTAGTACATGCTTGTAATCCCAGGAGTCAGGAGACTGAGGCAGGAGGATCACTGGGAGTTCAAGGATAGCCTCAGCTATATAATGAGACCTTGTCTCGAAAAACCAAACCAAATAAAAACAAACAAACAAACTAGATACTGGCTTCCATTCACCTGACTATTTTCTATGTGTGAAACTATGAGGAAGAGCTATTCAAATGGCTTATTTTGGAAAGAGCCATCACCCATCAAGTGTGACATTTGCTATTTTGTAGACAAGACATTTCTTGCATGTGTCAGGACAGCCAACCTGCAGGGCACATCACCTAGAGACTCTATTTATTTTCTATTGTAAATAATGTAGTAATGCCTTCTTGCTCTGTGCAGAGTCTCTCCCCAGCACGTGGCTAAAAGACACTTCTTTTCAACAACGAAGGTGTGTAATTTTGTGTCAGTTAACTAGTTGGTGAAACTGTGAAAGCAGTAAAGCCAATTGATAGCATAAATTCCGAGCAAAATAGTCTCGTAAGAGTATATTCTGAATGCTTCTGAGACAAAGTTCAGATAATGACATAGGACACAAAATACTGTAACAATGGTGACTTTAACATTTGATTTCTTGATTAAAAAAAGATTCAGCAGCAGTTTACCAGGCTTTTCCTAAAGGCACGTTGCTTCAAAAACTAATAAAAGTTGAGGTATCTCAGTGATATTAAAGGGAATTGTCCATCTGGTCACCTCCCTTGCCCCAGAAAAGAAACCAAAGTTGGCAGTTTTGTAGACTCAGAGTCATCCGCAATGTTCCTTTTCCAGTTGAATGTGGAAGAGGTAGATTTGGTGAATTAATCATTCAGCATGATTGTCTTACAGGTCCTAGAAATACTGAAAAGTGAGAGAAATATAAAAATTATCTTTAAAAGACTTAGAAAGAACAGTCCCTCAAAAGGCTTAGAAATAACACAGGTCTATCTTTTAGAAGAGGCTAGTCATTGAATACATTCAAAAGATCTATTCATGGAAGAATACAGTTGAATTTAAAGAATGTAGTCATGCTTGTTTCTTAAAACAATGGCTTGCTAAATTTACAAATCAGATCAAGGTGACTTGGCAAACCAGCCTTATGGCACAGAAGAGTGTGTCTCCCTCTCCAGGTAGGGAGGGGTGACTGTGGCTGAGGTCAGGAGGGAGAAGCAGTCGGCCTGAATATGCGTCAGCATTTAGACTGGACCCTGTAGTCAGTGGGCAAACCAGGGAAGTTTCTGAGTTGGATGCTGACACGATCTGAGCAGGTTTAGGGTGATGATACTGTCACGTCTTGGGGTATACACACCACACCGCTGCTGTGCTGGAACATACGGCTACTGGGATTGTAAACTCTCAACACCAGTAATCAATTAAAGGGCTCAGTTTAAAAATAAAGGAAAATGGTTTATTTTGAAAGGACAGATAAAAGATAAGACAACTACTCAGGAAGAGTAGTGGGCATGAGAAAGTGAACCCCTGAGGGTTTTTATTCTCAGCTTTTTAAGAGAGGTGTCCCTGCCCTACACTGGGCGTCTGGAACTTCTAACAGTCTGACTGGCTCTCTGGCTGTCTGTGACCCTCGCCTGGGTACCTCTGGCCATTTGATTTCTTTCTGCCCTTCTGCGATGGCTAAGTGTGGGGAGGGGGAGCGTCATAGAAGGTCAGATTAGAGTTAAAAATTAAGAGGCCATGTGTATATCTGACGTAGTGGTACAGAGATGCTAACGTGAGAATGTACATGTAAGTATATATGTATAGGTGTGTGTGCGTACATGCACGCGCATGTGTCTTTTATATATATTGAGTAAGAGTCCCTAGGTGACTATTCCTTGTATCCTTTGTATTTTATCTGGTGAGGGTGGGAGCTGGTTATCCTGTTTTTTCACGTTTCTGACTGCTTCCCTGTTTTGTCTGTTGGCTCTTCCTGTTAAATTTCTATGTTAATTGTGTTACCTGGCACCTTCCCTGGTCACGCTTCTTTTCCTTGACCTTTGTCTTTCTGATTGTTAGAGTCTAACTGTAGAGGCAAAAGTTGCCTTTAGTGAGGTTATTAATTTCTTTAGTAAACCCTAATGAGATCCTCTTTTATCCTTTATCCTGCTTATGACCCCGTGCCTTTAATACTTACAGCCCCTTCCGAGGAGCTGCCTGCAGAGGGGAAGAGGTGCTATTCACAGAGCCCATTTATGACTTCACTCCCGACAAGTTGAGATCGAAGTGCTCCCCACCAGTGTCCAGTGTCCGGTGAGGCTGCTGGCAGGACCTCTTCCCTGCACCATCATAACATAGCGGAAGCAGGCTATGACTTCCAACCAGAAGTGGCTCTGCCAGGGACTCTTGGCAGTGTCTGGAGACATTTTATGGTTGTTAGGACAGGTGAGCTGGTGCTACTGGTATCCTGTGGGTGGAGCCCTGTGTTGCTGCTGCACACTTTACAGCGCACAAGACAGCCTTCCCTCCCTCACAGTGAAGACTTACCCAGTCCCAGGACATTAATAGTGCTGGGGCTGAGAAACCCTGTGGTAGATGTACTGCGCGCTCTAGCACATAACTCCCAATCTCCCATGCCCATTTACACGAAAATTAAATAAAATTTTAAAAGTCATTTCCTCAGTTACAGTAGCTACACCTTATGTGCTCCATACCCGCCTATGGCTCAAGGGTAGAACAGGCGAAGCCAGCCTAGGACACTGCAGGTAAACACACCCACCGCTGCAAAAAGCTCAGGAGACAACTCTGGGTGGAAATGTTCAAATTAGATCTCGTTCACAGTTCAAGGTTCGATGAAACAGAATCTGACACTAGTGATTCCAGCATATGATTTTGGATTCTGTGTTAAAAGTTCTTTAGAGGTGTGTGTGTGTGTGTGTGTGTGTGTGTGTGTGTGTGTGTTTAGAGGAAGAGACACAGACTGTTTCTAGGGAATTACAGAGGTTGACAAGTGCTGAATCTGCAGAGCAGGTCAGCGGCTGACTGGAGACCTGGAGAAGAGCTGATGTGGCTTTTTCATTATAGATTTGGTTTTTAGCGTGTGTGTGTGTGTGTGTGTGTGTGTGTGTGTGTGTGTTGTGTTTTGTTTCCCTTCCTTTCAGTGCTGGGGATTGAACATAGAGTCTTTCCAATGCTAGGCCAGTGCTACACTACTGAGTTTACTACCAGTCCTACTTGTTTTTTTGTTTTTGTTTTTTTTGAGACAAGGTCTCACTTTGTAGTTCAGGTTAACTTTGAATTCACTATGTAGCCCAGGCTGGCCTCAAACTCGCAGTGATCCTCCTGCCTCAGCCTCCCGAGTGCTGGGATCACAGGCTGTGCCACCATGCCTGGTCCTCAGCCTTGCTTTTTCCAATGTTTTTGTTTGGTTTGGTTTGGTACTGATACAGGAAAATAAATCTCCCAACCTGAATGATACCAGACGAGTTTGTGTTCTCTAAAATCAAAGAATCAATTTTAGGAACAATGGAGGTTAAGAGCAGAATATACTTATTGAGAGAAAGAAAGCTTCTGTCCAAGAGAGGGACAGAAGGGGGGCCCGAGTGGGTTACCCTTCCCTACTCTGTCTTTTCTAGGGACTTTTATAGGGAAAAACCATGAGGTGAGGTGGGTCCAAGGTAGGGGAAATGGACAAAACTTTGGTCAGCCAATAAGATTACAGGCATAATTGTCCAGGTAAGAGTGAATAAACTGGAACCAAATGGGAAAGTGAGTCACATAGCAAGCAGACATGAATGCAGATCAGTGGCTTTTCAGTGACTCTTCCTGGCTTTTTATTTTTTTTCTTATTTTTTTTTTTTGTTTTGGTGGTACTGGGGATTGAACTCAGGACCCTGCGCTTGCTAGGTAGGTGCTTATTCCACTGAGCTATACCCCAGCCCCTCTTCCTGGCTTTTTAGAAGGTGGTTGTTACTTTTTTAGAATATCAATCCCTGATGTTTACACCTAGGGAAGTGAGTGGGTGCATTTGTATAGCACCCTTTGTCTTAAGGTCTGGCCCACAGGTCTGCTGGCTCCTTCAGGTCTGTTGGTTCCTTGAGGGCCCGGTCCTGTCTGACTCCCTATAGTATTTCTATCTAACTCAGCTGCCTGTAACAGTACCAGGAATCGAACTCACCACCTTGTGCTTGCCAGGCAGGCGCTGTGCCTTGCTTTTGATATAGCCTTCCTGTGGGTCCTTTTAGGTTTCTCCGTCCCAATCACATGTCATCAAAGTTTAATGCCACAGCTAGTTATGGTGGCATCCACAGCATTCTGGGAGGCTAGGAGTGGTGGTGGCCGGTATGACCCCAGCCTGGCCAATTTTGCTGCGACTTAGTAACACTTAGTTTCAAAATAAAAATAAAAAGGGCTCGGTATGTAGCTCAGAGCAAAGCCCCTGTATTCAATCCCGTGTCTGTCTGTCTGTCTGTCTCTCCACCCCGCCCCCGTCTCTCTCTCTCTCTCTCTCTCTCTCACACACACACACACACACACACACACACGTTAATGCCACCGTCATACTGTCTATCTGCGTGTCCCCCCCTTCCCACCTAAAGCACTTTCTTCAGTACAGGAGGTCATCCTCCTCACCTGCTGGAACACCACCTGGTCTGAGGACATTTTCACCCAGGAAGAAGAGCTTCAGACCCAAACAGAAAGGAGTAAAAATTCTTCCGGGAGGAACCTCATGTTTTTCTTCCAAGATGGTTTACATGCCAAAATACAGGAGTAGGACGTCAGTAAATAAACAACGGCAGTCATTGTGCTTTCCTTAGGTTCCTCCACAGACCCTGCCCTCAGCCAAATCCTTCTGCGAAGAGTGACGGATGCCCAGGAGCACCATTCCCAAAGTCGTCACTCCTAAAGATCTCCTAGGTCATATTCAGACATTCTAAGAAGGGCCAAGAAAGTTTAGGACAGCGTGGGCTTCACGCCCGGGGATTTGCTCTTACGGCTTCCGAGGAGGCGGGGACTATTACCACTGAAACCCCGGTCTTCCCTGTCCTAGAGCGGCGGGGCGGACCTCACTTCTGGCCTGTGTCCGGCTGAAGGGTCCGTGCCTAGCTCGTGGGGCAGTGAGTGGGACGGACGAGAGCGCACCAGGCACCTGGTTTCCCGTGGGCGGCTTCGAGGGCCCGCGGGGTTGAGGTCCACAAGCACCGAGTGGGAGACGGGATTGTGAGGCGGGGCCTGGGGAGGTTCGGGTGTGGTCACGGGGTAGGGCCCGAGCAGGACGCGTTGTCAGGGGTGAGGATGTGTGATTAGTGCAAGTGGTGGTGACCCGAAGGGTCTAAAGTGGCGCTGCCTGTGTAGAGGGCAAGGTGCGGGAGACGGGGCGGGGTTTGTGGCGGGCATTGGGCGTGGTCACGGGCCTGGGTCTCGAAAAGTGTGGGGCGTGGTCACCGGGCGGGGTCTAGGGAGGATGAGGAGCCGAGGTCCGCAGCACGATCTTCTGTGGACCGTGAGCTGTGAGCTTCCCAGAAGGGGCGAGACCCCATCATTAGCCTCATCGTGGGCACTGCCTTGCCTAGTTTTCAGCTCCAGGAAGCTCAGCGGTGCCAGTCACTTCGGAGGCTTCCTGGGACATATTCTAGTACTAAGAGAAAAAGAGGTGAGAGAAAATCATTCCTTCATTTATTCGTTCTCTCTGTGCGTCCCCTTCTGCCTTTGCCTCACATTCAGTGTCCTGTACGTGATGCCCTGTCCCCAGGTCTCTGCTCCACCCCCTACCTCGTTGTGGAGAGAGGCAGGGAGAGGCTTTAAAAGTGAAGGGGAGGAGCAGAGAGGGCCCCCTCCCCGCTTTGACCCAGGATTAGAACCCTTCTGCCTAGATAACACCTCAGGGAGAAGATGGAGAGTGTGGAAAGCAGCACCTTGGCCACTGTCCCCACCTGTCCTGCCTGCAGTTCGCTCTCTGAAGGCAGCCTGAGCAATCTTCTCTGTCTTTCTCAGAATTTATTAATTTTTGCAGGAATTGTACTAGGAATTGAACATAGGGCCTTCTAACAGAACTACATCCCCAGTCCTTTTGTTTTTATTTTGAGCCAGGATCTCCCTAAGTCGCTATGTTGCCCAGGGTAGGCTTGAATTTAAGGTCCTCTTGCAGATTACAGGCAGGCACCACCATACCTTAGCTACATTAAGACATTTTAAAATCAGAGAAAAAGTTGTACCCAGGGGGCCCTGGAGGGGAAGGGTAGAGACCAAGGCCACAGTTTCCAAGTCAGCTGTGATACCTTAAGCTGGAGGCAGACCTGGGAAGGCCTGGAAGCCAATTTCGAGTGTCAAGTAGTGAGCTGTAGGGTGAAGGTGGCCTAGGGTGGATCCTGAGGACTGCAGTTAAGCCCCATGGGCAGGGTAGGTGGGCCGTGGGAGAGGAAGAAGAGACGAGAAAGCAGCGCTAAGCCAGTGGAGCGATCGGGGAGGTACTGGATGTGGAGACTGGGGCCAGGCAGGTACAGGGCAAAGAGGGACAGGGAAAGAGCGCAGGATCTCCGGCCTCAGATGCCCCTGGGAACCCCCAGCTCATTGCTTCAGCCTCACAGATGGTACCGCTCCCCCACCGGGCCCCCTCCCAACTGGTCTTGCAGCCAGGCTCAGTCCCCTCCCTTGAAACCACCTCCCAGCCCTGCTGCCCTTCTTTGATCTCCCTGCCCGCCTGGCTCCCTGCTTGCCCTCCCCTTACTGGCAGGTGCAACTACCTGGATAGTGCCTTCCTGCGTCTCCTCCTCGCAGCCTTCTCTTCCTTCTGCTCTCAGCTGATCTCTGGATCTCTGTCTATGGCGCTGAGATTCCTAGCACCTGTGACTATGCATGCCTCCCCTCGTTGCCAAGTGAGACCCGAAGGATGACAGAAACTAGCTGGGAGGGGATGGAAAGGAAACAAAAATGCAAAACCTCAGAGAGGGGAGTGTGTTGACCCAAAATCATGGCCAGAGGTGGGTAGACACTGAGGCCAGCCTGTGTGGGCAGCAGAGGATGGAGCTCTCAGCGGTGCCTAGGAAGAAGATGGGCCCAGAGTTTGCCTCTGAGGTAGCACAGGGGTCTGTTAAGGTGATCTGTGAAGGTGGAGGGAAACAGGTGTTTGGGGAGATGCTGGCGAGGTGGGATCACAAGGTGGGGTGACAGATGTGTCCTCATCCGCCAGATGCTTTTCAGGGATACCTGCCTGCCTATAGCAAATGCTGTCACCAAGTGCATTTCCTTCGGGTCCTGATTTAAAGCTGTAGGTACTTACACAGTTTTTATAGACCAGGCAGGAAAACAGATTCCAAGAGGTGAGGTGACTTGCTCAGGACACTTATCATTGTTATGGAATCCCCAGATGTGACTCAATAGTCTATGTATGTGCTCCCTTGCAAGGCACTGATTTGAGAGGGGCCTTAGAGAGGAGGGCAAAGTAGTGCGCCCCCCAGGGGGGGTTCACTGGAGTGGGAGGGGAAGGCGGTCAGCAGCACTGAGTGGACAAAGTACTGCCAGGAGGGGATGGTGGTGAAGCCACATTTTCAGACCTCCGCAAGGAGGTGAGTGAACCATCCTTGAACTTGAATATGGGGGTCTTCCTGGTAGTACCAAGCTCATAGTGAAGGAAATAGGGAGTGAGCCCTCCTATACCTGGCTTTCAATGTGGGGTCTGGACCCCTGCAGACAGGGCTGAACCTGGTAGGCAGCTGTCACTCTGGTGCCATCTTTGCACTGTACTAGACGTGGTGGCCATGGCCCATTGAGCTGGCCTCGAGAGAAGCTAGTATCTGGATTCCTTCCTAGCACACCCTTAAGGCTCAGAATGGGCTCACCTTCCTGATCCAGACCCACCTTGCTAGGTGTTCCCACCAGGCAGAGCAGGGTACAGGGCTCCAAGGGAGATCCTAGGGTTTTTTTTTTTTTTTTTTTTTTTTTGTACCAGAAATCGAATTCAGGGCCTCACGCTTGCCAGGCAGGCACTGTGCCACTGAGCTACATCCCTAGCTAGACCCTAGGTTTGAGGGCTGTGCCCCTCCTCTCTTAAGAATCTGCTGAGAGGACTGGGAGATTCTTCAATACAAGGGACACCTGCCTGTCAGGTGGGAGTGAGTCTTCTGGACGACAAGGCCTGTGGTTCCAGGACATGATGAATTTTGAGGACATGGCTGTGTACTTTACTGGGAGGAGGTGCAGCACCTGGGTCCACAGCAGAAGGCACTGTACCTGGATGTGATGCTGAAGAAATACCATACCCTCAGGGCTCTGGTAGGCCTCAGGTGCTTGCTTCCCATGACTGGTTGGTCCCCAGTCCGTGTTGGGGTGTCTTAGTCCCAGCAGGCAGTGCCCAGTGGACTCTTCTGTTTCTTTCCCTTCTAAACCACCTCTGGAGAGCCTTCTTTCAGCCTCTGTAGCCCCTGGTCAGAGGCAGCTCTGATTGTCCTGAACTGACCATTTCCTTCTCCATGAGCAGGTAGGTTTTCCAGTGTCCAGATCCACAGACATCTCCCAGTTGGGGGAGAGGGAGACTCCACGGCCCTTCACGGGCCTTTCTGTCCAGGTGAGTGGATGAGGTGGTTTCCTAGGGGAGCCAGTGATGCAATGTGCATAAGCCATGAGGCACATGGCATGGAGATCAGGGTGACCCCAACTATCCTTTGCTGGCCATTTTAGTTACTTTTCTCATTGCTGAGATAAAAGTTAAGGGAGGTAACTGACACCCGGAAGTTAAAGAAGGAAAGATTTATTTAGCACACTGTTTGTAGAGATTTCAGTGCTTAATCAGATGGCCCCAAGGTAGGGTGGTACAGGGCAGACAGAGAACCATTCATGGTGGAAGACTATAAAAGCACCAAAGGAAGGCAAAAGGCAAGTTGTGTCTGTCCCTTGTATTGTATGCAGGCTACCTACCCTAGGGCGGGTGTAGCACTCACCCATAATCCCAGCACTGGACCTTAAATCAATCACAAACTCTAGATTCACTCACCTCCAAAAAACGCCTAAGACTTCTTGAGGCTTTAGGGTGCATTTAGACACAAACCCTAACACTGGCTCCCTTCCTGTATCCCTCTACGTGCAAGTCTGTTGTGACATGCCCTGTGCTACTGGTCAGTTAGGATGGTTATTTTCCTAGTGACCAAGTGTCCACCTGGTGAACTGACTAGAATTTAAGTTTCTAAGTATAAACAGAACTTTACCAGTATGTCTACATTTAGAACACACCTCCCAACCTGTCCGTTTCATACAACAAGCACATACTGAGTGTCACCTGCATGCAGGCATTCTACATGTCTTGCTTACTTTTCTCTCATTCTGGGACAAAATACCTAACACCCAAAATTAACGAAGGAAAGGTTTATTTAGCTTACAGTTTGTGGAGGTTTGAGTTCATGCTCAGCTCTCTTCAAGGCAGAATGGCACATGGCAGAGGGTAACGGTTCAGGGCAGCGGAAAACAGCAAAAGCAGCAAGAGCAAAAAGGGAGAGCAGAGAGCAAGGCTCTTTCCCTCCCTTATATCGTATGCAGGCTGCCTGCCCCAGGGCGGGTGTAGCACTCACACCCATCATCCCAGCATTGGACCATGAATCAATCATAAACCTTAGAAGTCCATCCCATGGTTGCATGAGGCTTTGCAGGGACAGCTAGACACAAACCATAACACCAGGTATGGGGCCTGAAAGTAAGCAAAACCAAGCTCTTGTCTTCAAGAACATTCTTGGGGAGGAGTTGTCTATCCTGACTTTGATATACTATTTTTGTTCTTCTTATTACAAGGCCGGGGGCAGGGACTTCATTCCTTACTCAGTCCTCCGCGCCAACAGCACTGGGTGAGTGAGCACTGTTCAATATGAGCAAGTACTGTTAAAATGAGTCCCCGTGTTTCTTCAGGTGTTAGTGCGTGCTTTGTGCACAGTGCTGTCCAGATGTTGCAGTGATGTGTGAGAAAGCCTGTGCCTCAGTAGCTCACAATCCAGAGATAAATGGATGTGCACACAACTCAGTACAAGATAAACTTAAGTCATTAACAAAGGGAATATAAAGCTTACTCAGGCTTAGACATACAAGCTACATAGAAATTTGATTTGGTCCAGTCACAAGGGTGACTATGATAACCCTACCACAGTCTAAAACCATTCAACAGGAAACTGTAGAAATAATTAACAAGTTTTAAATGCTATAACATTCTGAATAGTATGATGAACTCTCACTGTCCCTCACTATTCCACCTGTAATGTGAATCATCCCTTTGTGCATAGTATCCACTCTGCCTACACTATCTGTTAACCACTGAGCAGCTGCTCAAGAAATCCGAGTGTCACAGTACCACAGTGCTTGTATTCAAGTAACACTTATTTTGCTTACTACAGCCCCAAAATCGTGACGATAATAACACCGGCTGTCCATATGAGCCAAAGAGAAGCTGTAAGGTGCTTCTTTTGAGTGAAAAGCTGAGATGAAAAAGCATAGTTTATATAGAGTTCATTATTATCCTCAGTTTCAGGCATCCTGGGGGTCTTAGAACCTAACTTCTGTGGACAGAGGGGGCTGACCACCTCCTTTTTTCTTTCACAGAGAAACCCTTACTTTCCCTTTTTTGTTTCAGAGTCTCAGGTCAAGACAAGGTGCAAATAGTTAACTCTAAAGGAAAAAATCTTTTGAAAAAGAATTATAAGGAGTAACCCAGAAAGTTTTCCTAAGAGGCCTTCCAGACAAGTCTGAGTCTCAACTAGCTTATGGGACTGAGATAGCCACAGAACATTCATGGGGGGGAAAATCACAATAAAGAGTAAGAGGAAGTTCTTCTTCCAAAAGAGAGGTTCAGGGCAAGTGACCAGCTTTCTGCTCAAAACCAGTGCAGCAGAGAAAGATGAGGAATGTCCCAAATTAAAGAAAAATGTGTCTCTGGGCACAAGTCTCCTGCTTGGCAGAGGGACAGGCCAGGACAGAGGGCTACTAGATGGAGGACATATGGCCAAGGCTTTCTGTGAGAGCCAGTCCTGAATGGACAGGAGGCAGGTCCTGATGGATCAGATTCCCTAATGGATGTAATGTTGTAGAAAATCTTTCAGCAAAAATTCACACCTTACTTAACATCAGAAAACTCACTAGTTGGACATGGTGGCACATACCTACAATCCCAGCATTCAGGAGGCTGAGGTAGGAGGTTGGTCATGGATTTCAGACCAGCCTGGGCTACATAGTGAGTTCAAGGTCAGCTTGAACTGCATAGTGAAGCCCTGTCTCAAAAACTAAACAAAAGAGGGAAAAGAAAACTCACACTAGAGAAAAGACCTGTTCATATATGCAGTGCAGGGAAATATTCAATCACAGCTCAATCTGGTGGAGAGAAACCCTATGTGTGATGAATGTGGCATCTGTGCTTTCAAGAGGCATCAAAACTTGTGAAACATTAGAGAATTCACACTAGAGAAAACCCTACAGGTGTACTGCATGTGGGAAAGCCTTTAGTGGGAATCCAAATCTTATTAAACATCAGTTGATACATACTAGAGAGAAGCCCTACAATGTGAGTATGGGAAAGCCTTTAATCAAAAAGCAGATCTTGGGCTGGGAGTATAACTCAGTGGCATAAGCATTTGCCTGGCAAGCCTGAGGTCATGAGTTCAATTCCGGGTACCAAAAAAAAAAAAAAAACAAAGAAAGCAAATCTTATTAATCACCAGAGAATTCAAACAGAAGAAAAGCGTTTTGCATGCAGAGAATGTGGGAAAAGCTTCAATCGGCCATCACTCCTAGCTCAGCCTCATAGAGTAGATTCTGGGGAGAAACCCTACAAATATGAGGAGTGTAGAAAAGGCTTTAGTCAAACATACAGCTGGTTGATCATCAAGGAGTACACGCTGGAGAGAAGCCCTACGTGTGCACCGTGTATTGGAGAGGTTCTGTTCAGGTGCCACACTTGACTCACCACTGCAGAATACATTCAGGAGAGAAGCCCCGTGAGGGTCGCCAGTGTGGGAAGTGCTCCAGCCAGAGTTCAGCCCTTCTCAGACATCAAGTTACCCCCGTGGAGAGGGCATACCAGTTAAGTGAATGATGTGTCGGTCTTGGCATGAGCTGCTCTTCCTGTGACTATCTCACAAATTCTATGGAGAGGAACATTTCTGTTTGTACAAGAGAAAGCATTTAAGAATGCAAAGAAAGCAGAAGGATCTTTTTGCTCTAGCTCATTATGCAGTATCAGAGTTCTTAATGAGAGGGCCTGATGGATGTGATAAATGTGGAGGAACCATTTTGTTGGAACTCACACCTTTTTCACAATGAGATCATTCATATGAGTGTAACTGGTAAGAGAGGCTTTGGCATGTTGTGCGCAAAAGGCAGAACTCTGAGGACCACCATTGTCAGCTGCTGCTTTGAACAAACTGTCCCAGTGAGTTCTTTCCTGTGGGTGGTTGTGCTCTGTGGCTGTATGTTGTGGACTGGGGATGAATACCATCTTAAGAGAAGCCAGTGGTCTAGAATGTGGCCTGATACCAAAATGCAGACCCAGAGAGAAGCAGGGAAATGAGATGCACAAGAAAAGCAAGGCTGCCAGTTAGTGTCTGTCCCCAGGGTGGCTGTTTGATCTTGGGCAAAAAAATTTTAGGCATGGAGGCTCACAGTGATGCCAGGCTATTCAGTTGTGCGTTTACAGACAGCCTCTTGTTCTGTCTCCCCGGATCATCAGCCTCATCTGCTATGGTTTGTCTCCCCAAAACTCACACTGGAGTTTAGCCCTTGTTGTGGGGTATCAAGGTGGTGAAAATCTAATCTGACCATGTTTAGAGGTGGGAGTATTGGGGGTGATTAGCGTCATAAGGGTAGAGATCTGTGATTGAATTTTGGTGGCTTTATTAGAAAAGGAGCAGAGAAGGAACAGAAGACGAACATACAAACACCCTGATCTGTGGCCTACCATACCCTGTGCTCCCTCAGGACTCTGCCAATAAAAAGCCATCACCATATGTAGCCCCTTGACCTTGTACCTTTGGAACTATGAACCAATATAAACCTCTTTTTTTCCTACAACTTACCCAGTCTGTGGTATTGTTAATGGAAAATGGACCAAGACATCATCCACTGTGAGAATGGGTATTGAGGTGGACAGGCAATTGTAAATGCACCTGTCACGAGGTCACAGATAATTTGATTGACCCTTCAATGTCAGTGTTGTTTCCTGTGGAATGGTGAGGTCAATTTCTACCTGATGTTTGTGGGCTCTTGCCCATAGCAGATGGCCAATGAATAGTGTTCCTTTTATCATCGTGTTAGCTTTACCAGGCCCAGCCTCAAAGGATAATGTTCTCTTTGTGAATTCTCAGTGCCCAGGAGATAACTATGTTCTTGAACTGGTGACAAGGCCCTCGCCAGCTCTTCTGGCTCTTGCTGTGAAGACTCTGACCTTAGCTACCTAGAAGTGGAATCTCCCAGGGTATCCACTGATCCTGAGGTGAAGTTAAACTCTTCATTCTGCCTTGCTCTTTAGTTCTCACTCCCCGGGGACCCATATTTGTTAGCATCAGCGGGGTGGCCCTATGCCGTGACACAACAGAATCAACCCATAGGCCCCTAACAGGCTTGGCTTTGCTTCTTTCTTCTTTCGTTTGCTTGTTTTGTTTTGTTTTGTTTTGAGACAGGATCTCACTGTAGTACAGGCTGGCCTTGAACTCACATCGATACTCCTGCCTCAGCCTTCTGAGTGTGGAGATTACAGGTGTGCATCACCATGCCCAGCTTCGTAACAGCCTTTACCACCAGCCCACCCCAACATCCTCACACTCCAGGATGCCTCTTTCCTTTTCAACATCCCAGACTTTAAGATACCCAGTGGTATCAGGACCGCTTCTCACAAGTCTTGGGCTGGCTTCATGTCTAGTGGTACCTGTGACCATCAGCATATCCAAGTTTGTATCTACAACCCAGCCTCCTGCTGCCACCCTACTGGCCCTGGTTCTGTTTTTTTTTTTTTTTTTTTGGTACCAGGAATTGAACTCATCAACCTTACACTTGCCAGACAAGCGCTTATGCCACTGAGCTATGTCCCCAGCCCCTGCCCCTGGTTCTGCATGGCTCAATTTTGCGGATCCAGAGTTGGGTTGAGGAAAGGGAGTCCAAGCTGGGTTTGAGTAGCTAGAGGCAGTGGAAGGCCAGGACAGGTGTTTGGATGCAGAGAACATTGTTACCCTGGCTGGAGTGTGCTCACAGGATACCTGTGAGCTTAGCAGGTAGCATCCACTCGTGGCAGAGCCCACTCTTTTTCAGTGTATTGCTGATTCCACTTCTGTTTCTTCCTATCTCCTGGCTGTCTATGTTAGTGTGCTTTATATATGTCCTCAGTATGTCTGTCTTTTTGCAAAATTCATACTGTTCTTTTGTTCCTCCCTCCCTCTCTCCTTCTCTTCCCCTCCCCCTCCCCTCCCCCTCCCCCTCCCTTCCCCTCCCCTTCCCTTCCCTTCTTTTCTCTATCTTTTTTTTTCTTCCTTTCTGACAGGGCCTTAAACTTCTGGGCTTAAGGAATCTTCTCATCTCAGCCTCCCAAGTACTGTAGCTGGCACTGCAAGTGCATGGCACCAGGTCTGGGTGAAATGCACGCTATTGTTTGGTGAATGTGATTTTAATTTATGTAGTTGGGGGCTGGGGATATAGCTCAGTGGAATAAGCGTCTCCCTGGTAAGTACAAGGTCCTGAGTTCAATCCCTAGTACCACACACACACACACACACACACACAAATTTATGTAGTATGTTGGCCAGATTTCCATTACTATGATGAACACCTGAGGCAATATACTTATACAGAGAAAGGGTTTATTATGGCTCACAGTTTTACAAGTTTCAGACCATTACTTTTGGGTCTGTAGCTGCACATCATGGTGGGAGCATGTGGGTGAGCACAGCTGCATATCTTATGGCCAGGAGTTCAAAGAAAGAGGAAGGGACCAGTGTCCCACAATTTCTTCAAGGGCATGGTCATGAAGACCTCCCACCTCCCACTAGGCTCTACCACTTCCCAGTAGTGCCACCCTTGGGACCAAGACTTTGCCACATGGACCTTAGATCCAAACTGTAGCACAGGCACTGGGGATATAGCTCCACAGCACAACACCTGCCCTGCAGGTGCGAGGTCCTGAGTTCAATTCCCGGTACCCGACCCCCAAAACTATAGCACAGAGAGTGATATAAAGATAACTTCATCCTTCCTTCCTACCTTCATTCCTCTCATTCTTTGTCTTTTTTGTTATTTGTTTTCAGGCCTAGGGGTTGAACCCAGGGAGAGCTGAGCTCTATCCCCACACCTTTTTATTTTTTTATTTCTAGACAGGGCCTCACTAAGTTGCCCAGGCTGGCCTCAAACTTGTGACACTCCTGTTTAGCCTCCTGAGTAGCTGGGACTACAGGTGTATACCACCACAGCTCATTTCATTTACTTTTTAATGCAGTTCTGTTTCAGATTTCCCTCAAGTCTACATACATCTAGCTGTTTGTCTCTAACTGCTGTATAATAGGTACTTCAGGTTGCAGCCCTGAATTTATTTACCTATTTAATGCCCCCTCAAGATGACCACCCATGTTGTCTTTTAGTCTCCACTGCTTCAACATTCCCAATCATTTAAAAATTTTTTAAAATTTTGAGACAGGGTCTTGCCAACTTGGTAAATTGCCCAGACTGGGCTCCAACTTAAGGTATTTCTGCCTGAGGCCTTCCAGAATGTTGGGATTACAGGTGGCTGAATATCTTCTTACACAGCCTCTAAAAAACTACATGAAAATCCTTTTAATTTATCTACCCACAAAGAGTTTCCAGTCTATAGGTTATCTGTGTGCTTAATTGCACTGTCTGCCGCGAGGCCACTTGTCAAGGTGCCTGAATTGATACACATTCCCACTAGCAGTACTGGAGGATTCTCCATCTGCCAGAACCTTACTAATACTTAGAAAATGAGAAGATCAGAAAGAACCAGAAAATAGTAAACACAGCGAGGCTCCACTGTCTTTCAGTTTTCTTATTTTGCCAATCACATATGTACTCAGAGGTACTTCACAGTTGTTTCAATTTCTTTTCTTTTTTGTAGTCTTAGTTCTTTTGAGACAGGGTCTCACCATGTGGTTTGGGCTGGCCTTGAATTCATAATGTAACCCACGCTGGCTTCAAATTTGTGGTGATCTGCATCTCCGGTACCATATAGGCTTTCCCATTTTGTGAATTTTCCCCATATTTTTTGCTTGCTTTTCTATTGAAGTTACTTTTTTTTTTCTTTCATACTGGGAATTGAATTCAGGACCTTGTGCTTGCCAGGCAGGTGCTTATTCCACTGAGCTATGTCCCCAGCCCCAATTTTTACAAATTTTCCATATGCATACTTTCTGCTTGAGGTACATTGTTAATGTATATGTTTTGCATATATAAGTTCTCTTTATGTTTTATGTTTTACTTTTTCAGATATTAAGGTTTCTACCTTGCTTTTATTTTAGGTTATATTCCCCTAATGAGTTTTTTTTGGCACTTTATTTCCCCATTATATAAACGCTCTCATCTGTTTGGTGGGGGCTGGGAAAGGAGTTTGGAAATGGGAAAGCAATGCCCTCTCTGAGTTCAACCCTGTTTCCAAGGGAGCTCTCATTTCAGCTCCTGTGAGTCCTTCGTTTACCTCACAGGACAGGTAAAGAGCAAGGGGCATCGTGCCCACTCCCCGTAGCCATGTGTGGCACCTTTCCAGGATGTGTGGGCATGGTAGACACCCATTACCCTTGGCCCTGACTCTGATTTCCTGTAGTGTTGCATATGGGTGACCCACAGGGCCATTTCTCAGAGCCCTAGATACGAACATACGGTGCCCTCTGGATGCTGCAACTCAAAGGCAAAGTTTTAGATAGTCTCGACAGGGACGCAAGATGACAACAGAAAACCGGACATGGTTGCATATACCTGTAATCCCTTGAGGCTGAGGCAGGAGAGTTTCCAGGAGTTTGAGACCAGCTTGGGCTACATACTGAGTTTGAGGCCAGCCTAAATGAGTTAGCAAGACTATGTCTCAAAGAACTAAAAAAAAAAAAAAAAAAAGTATAACAAAAAGAATACACTAGCTTCAGCAACAACTGTGCTAAACAGGACTGTTGCCATGGAATCAATGGGTAAAGAGAGAATGATAGTTAAGAAAAGTTGTTGAGTTGCAAGAATTCTGAGAAGCACAGCCCCTAGGGGCAATGAAATTGGGGGTCAGAAGGGGAGGTTGGAGTTAAAGAAGCCTTTTTTTTTTTTTTTTTCCAGAACACCAGAGAAAGTTTGTGTGGTCTTTCAAATTACTCAACAGAGATGGCCAGATAGCTGATAGAGGGGATGCAAGTGGGTTCTTGTTTCCTAAGAGCAGGGAAATACCACTTGCTTCATTCCAGAGGGAGGGTGGAAGTCAGGGAGTGGATGTGGGGGAATCTATAGTTTGGCTGATCAGAGTTTTGGTTTCAGTTAGGCATGGTGGTACATACCTAAGGCTGAGGCAGGAGGATCACAAATTTAAACCCAGTCTTGGCAACTTGGTTGAGATCCTGTTTTCTTTTCCTTTTCTTTTTTTTTTTTAACTTGTAAAAATTTTTTATCTGTACATGTTTATACTACATACTGGTTACATTCCTTGTGGAGAATTGGTACATGTCCATAACACATCTCAATCCATCCTCCCTGTTTTTCCTTATTTTTTGGGGGCCAGGATCAGATTTATTTTTAAGTCTTTATTAAAAATAATTAAAAACACAGACTTGATTTGATTTTAGAGACAGGGTCTTGGTATGTAGTTCAGGCTGGCCTAGAACTCACTGTGGAGCCTAGGCTGACCTAGAACTTGCAGTGATCCTCCTGCCTCAGCCTCCCAAGTTCTGGGACTACAGGTGTGTGCCACAATGCTTGGCTAAAAACACTAACAGGCCAAGAAACATATAAAACACATATAAAAAACAATTATACTAAATCATGTCACTTTTTGACACAATGGCCATGCTGGATTACCATAACTTTTTGTCTTTTTTCTTTATTGTCTCTTTTATTTTGCATTTTAGTTATACACTGAGTTTCTCATAGAAGAGAAACCATGTGATATTTAAGTTTGTGTGTCTAATTTACTTCACATTATTTAAGGTTTCAAGGTGCACCCACTTTTTTACAAATGACTCAAATTTATCTCTCTTTATGGCAGAGTAGTACTCTATCATGTGTAATACCACATTTTCTTTACCCATTCATCTGCACATGGACATATATGGTGTTTCCAAGATTTAGCTATTATGAATTGTGCTGCTATACGCATGTGTATACTTTTTTTTTTCTTTTTGTACCAGGAATCAGACTTATGACTTTGCACTTGCCAGGCAGGCACTTGTGCCCCTGAGCTATGTCCCCAACCCAGCAATGTGCATACATATAGCATTCTAATGCTAGTATTTAACTCTTTTGGGAAGATACTAGAAGGGGAATAACTGGGTTAAGTGGAACTTCTAGTTTGAGTTTTTTGAGAAATTTCCACACTAATTTCCATGGTTGTTGCACTAGTTTACACTCCCACCAGCAACGGAGAACTCCTCCCCCGCACACCCACAGGAGACCCTGTTAAATGGGGGAAGGGGGCGGCCGCTGGGGATGTAGCTTAGTGCAAAGGCCTTGGGTTCACCTATAGTACAGAAAGAACAATTTAAGTTTTGGCTCTCTGTCCAGGGGCCTGAGAAGTAATATGGTGGCCCCTTCAGAAAGTGGGAGACACACCCTCATGGAGAAAACAACAAGCTGCTTGGGAGTGTGAAGGGCTCATTTTAGGTTTTTGCGGAAGTGTTTAGATGGAAGCCTCGCAGTCTGGTTGCTGGTTTCTCCAGCGTCCAGGGAGAATGGTGGGGCCTATCCAGGCTGGGTCTCCTCAGGTGACACCATACTGAGGGAGACGGACACAAAACAGGAGCACTTGTCCAGGAGCACTTGTCCATGTGCGTAATGGGGCCGTGTGAGATGACTTAGAGGGGAAAAGCAAAATGTGAGTCCCATGCGGACCCACAGGGCACAGGCATGCAGCGGGTTGGTGAGTCTGGCACTGACCCAGCTGCGCTGTCTTGGGAGGACTTGAGGCCTTTGTCTGTTTCCCTGGAAATGCAGATAAGTGTAACTTTTAGAAATGCAAGTAGTAAAAGTGAGCATTAGTAAGGCTGGAGCTGAGTTACCAGGGATACAGGTCAGTGGCACAGTGGCACAGTGGCACAGCGCCTGCCTGGCAAGCGCAAGGTCCTGAGTTCGCTTCCCAGCACCAAAAAGAAAAAAAAAAAAAAAAAAAGAAAAAAGAAAAAAGAAAAGAACAGGAAAAAAAAAAAAGAAAAAATGATGAGGAAGCTTGGTGCCTGTCTGTAATCTCAGCTACTAGAGAGGCGGAAGTCAGGAGGATCGCCAAGTTGGAGGCCAGTCTGGGGAACTTAGAGATCCCGTTTCAAAACTGAGAAATAAAAACAAGCAATGGGGATGCAGTTCAGCGAGGGTGAGGGACAGATTGTCTCTTTCCAGAAATCTTAGATATAGGAAGCCTAGCGTGGTCTGAACAGAACAAATGAGACCAAATGCAAACCAGGACATGTTTGCACGCACCATGCAGGGAGAAGTAGAACGCCTAGTACCACGTAGCAGGTATGCTCAGGTGAGCCTTAGTAGGCTTATCGCCGAGCACTGCCGGCTCCCGGCGTGCAGCGCGCGGCGCCGACGCACTGAGGCCGGTGCTAGCGCCCTCTGGCGACGGCTTCGGTGGCGCGGGGGCGGAGCCGGAGGCGGGGGGTTGCGCTTGGTGACGGGGGACGCGCGGCCGCCGCGCATAGGGCCGGTGGCGGCGGCGCAGGACGCGAATCGCGGGCTGCGGAGCCAGCGGCGGCCGGAGACTGCGGGCAGCTTGGGCGCGGCGGGGGCCGGGATGAGGGGCTGCGGCGGCGCGGGATGAGGGTGAGAGCGCGGCTGGCGGTGGCGGCGGCAGCTTGGGCTGGGAAGATGGCGGAGAGGCCGCGCTGCGGGCCCGCGGCCCTCCCGACCCCGCGGAGGCCCCGGCCCTGGCCGCGCGAGGAGTCCGGGCCCGCAGAGACCGCGGAGGCCGGAGGGTGGTGTGAGCCGTCGTACGTGCACCTGGTGGAGAGTGGGTGCGCGTGAGTGTGCCCGGCCAGAGGGCGGGCGTCGCAGTGTGAGGGCCCGATTGTGCCCGGCCTGTGGGTGGGCGTGAGTTCATGTGAGACCTTATCCAAGTATAGTTGTGAGTGTGAAAATGCATGGCGCGAGGGTGGTTGTGATTGCGTGTGCCTGGCCTGAGCTTGGGTGTGTATGGGAGCCCAGCCCGAGGACAGGTGTGCGTGTGAGTGCCCCTGCGTGAGGACTAGTGTGGGCGCGCGCGTGCCCGCCCGAGGACAGGTGTGAGCGCGGGTGTGCCCGCCCGAGGACAGGTGTGTGGGTGCCCCTGCCAGAGGACAGGTGTGACTGTCTCTGTCCGGGAACAGGTGTAGATACTAGAAGGGGAATAACTGGGTGTGCCTGCCCGAGGGCAGGTGCGAACGCGTGTGCCCGCCCAGGGACAGGTGTGAGTGTGCCCTTCCTGAGCAGAGCTCCGTCCTATCCTGCGGTGCGGCGGGGTTGGGTGCGAGTGGGGTCCTCCGGCGTCCGGGCGCGGGCTTTGTGCGCCGGGCGCGGGGGTCGTGGGCGTCTCCAAGCCGGGGCATGGCTGCCTGCACGAGGCTGCCCGGCCTCTGCGGCAGGCTCTGCTGGCCCTCCCGCGCCCCCCCGGGGCCTCCCGGGGACCGGGGCTGTGTGCCGCGGCCGGGTGCCTTTATTTTAAAGCGTACTGCCGTCTCGGGCGCGGCAGCTGTGGGTGTGTTCGGTTCTGCTGCTTGCCGCAGCTGCTGTGGGCGCTGCGCAGCTTCAGCGGCAAAAATGCGGCTGGTCCCCCTCCCCCTTCAGTGTGCGCGGGTTTGGCCGAGCCTTCAGTGACCTCTGCAGAAAAACCTACAGTTCCAAGGCTTCAGTTCCTCCCCCGGTGCAGACAATACGGACGTTTGTCTTTGGGAGCTAGGGAGGGGAATTGAGCACTGCGTCCTGGGTACCAGCTGTAAACAGCAGGTGGTTCCCACCGCGGCTCACCTTTCACTGTGAGCAAGGGGCGGTGAGGTGTGAGGTGTAAATGCCCTCCTGGGCTGGGACTAGGGGGCCCTGCGTCCGGGAGGGAACGGAGGAGGTAATCAGGAGGGGCAGTGTGGACAAGAGAGCACGTTCTGGAGCCAGGCTGGCGGCCTTTGAGTCGTGACTCTTTCTTTACTAGCTTTGTGGTCTTAGCAAGGTCTCTGTGCCTTTGGTTCCTTGGCTGTAAAGTGGGTATGCTAATATATTGGCCCAAGAAGGTTGTTCTGAGGACTCAGTGAACTAAGACTTGTAAAACACGTTGTGCCTGGCACATTGTGAGTATTTTTAAAAGTTAGGAATTGTACATACTGCCAAGGTTCTGGCCTGGCAGAGTTAGTTGTGGGTTGGCTTGAGTATTGTGGGATTAGCTGTGGGTTGGCCTGGGTGCCCTGGGGTTTGCTGTGGGTGTTACAGGCTTAGCTGTGGGTTGGATTGGATGCTGTGGGTGCATATGGTGGGTCATGGGCTTTTCAGTTGACCACGAACACTGCCCTTACAGTATGACATAAGTCTGAATTTTGTGGCTCTTGCTTCTTACACAAGCAAGCTGAGGCTGTATTATGAGAAATAAATCTTGATAAAGAGAAAAGAACAAGTCTCATGTACTTAAATAATCTTATGGAACTGTTTTAAAAAACATTTAGGGGGTGGGGGAAGCTGCTAATGAACCACTTTCTAATATCGTAGTAGGTACTTAAAATCCTTGAGTTAAGGAGGGCTGGAGTTGACAGAAATAAGATGCAAGCAGTTTCTGGATAATGCCCTCCCTCCATTTGAGTCAAACCTCCAAAGCTATTATATTTCATTGTTATTTTACAACAGGAAAGGTGACTTGTTAAATAAATTTTAAGTGAAGGTGAGGACATAAGAAACAGAAAGTAAAAACTTAGCCTCAGCACTCTGGGAGGCTGAGACAGGAGAATTGCAACTTTGAACCAGTCTGGGCAATTTATCCTAAAGTGAGAGTTTGTCTCAAAAATAACCCCCCAAAAACCACACACACAAAAACAGCTGGAGATTAGCTCAGTGTGAAGATTCTGAGTTCAGTCTCAGTTTTTCATCTCCTTTACACTGTATGACACAAAAATTAGGGAGAAACTCTCCCATTTTAAGTAAAGTCTTTTGAAATATGTGACATTGAGGGCAAAGAATAATATTTTTAAAAGGTGGCAACGAAGATTTTAAAATGCCTGTCCTGCCTCTCCCCCACATGTGTGCTGGGAGGAAGGCTAGGGGTTAGGAGTTGCACACTACATGGAGATTCAGCACCATTCAGCCCATGCAGCCTGTGGTTACGTTTCTTTTTGGCTCATTGAAAAAGTCCATGAGCTATGTTCTATACTGAGCTCGTTTTACTAGCAAAACCCTTTTCTGTGCTGGATCTTACATGTTTTCTCTCACAGTTGGCTTTGTGGGTATCGCATAAGGAGACCACAAGACTTCACTCCGTAAAGCAGACCGGCTGTGCAGCTGCTGCATGCAGAACTGGACTGGGCTGGCCTTTAGGTGCTGGTCCCTTTGCCCATTGTGCTATTCTTGCCTTCCCACATAGATCCTTTACCCTCAGGTGTTGGCCACCTATGGGCCTGCTGTACCCACCTCACTGTGTGTTTCACTGGCCCCTTTGAGTTGCACCCAAATTGTGTAACTCGTCTTCCCTGTGCCTTGTGATCAAGTCTGACTGGGTTTGTCATCTGGCTACTGTCTCAACTCTGCTTGGACATTCTCCCTACCTGGCCTGCTGCACTGTCCACTTTGCTCAGAACCTCAGGCCCCTGTGGCTGGGACTTCCCTAGGTATGTCTTCCTAAACTTGAATAGGTCAGCAGTGTCTGCTATCCTGTCCACCTCTAAAGTGTAACAGTGATCTGAGAGAACTTCATTGCCACTGCCTGAATTTTGATGATGTGGATGCTCCCTGGTGTTGGTAATCTTGAGGTGGAACTCATATTGGTCCTTGAGAGCATGTGTTCTGAGAAGACCTTGGCAGCCCTTGCTTGCTTTGTTGGGTGGAGATTGCTCGCCAGGAACAGTTGGTGCAGCTTTTCCCCACTTTATTTTTTAAAGTGCCCAGAAATCTGTGGCAAAAATTGTGGTATTTTTCATTAGAAACACGTGTTTACCAAGTATTGTTTAGTACTTTTAAAATTAAAACACCTATTCACTACTCAGTTATTTGTGTATTACAGTATCACAGACATGTGGATCTTGGAAAAGAAAGTCCACTGAAGATAGGACCCTTTGTGTGATTAAAGGCCCGACTATTTCATATTAGGGGTCAGCAAGTACATGCAGACCTCCCTGCGTGTTTTGACAATAAAGTTGTGTTGTAACATAGTCACATTTGTTCATTTTTGTATTGTCTGTGGTTGCTTTGGCAGAATTGTGACAGACTTTGTAGCTCTCCAAGCCTAAACTCTTTACTGTCTGGCCCCATTCTGGAATAAATGTGCTCCAGAGGTTTGGAGGGAAAGTGATTGCAAGGGCCACAGTGGTGAGGGAAGCCTTCAAAGAGGAGGTGTTCTGCGGCGCAACCCTGCCTCAGCCTCGTGTGACTGAGCAAAGGGAGAGGACGTGGAGTAGCACAGATAGGTGTTTCATGTGTAGGAGGAGAGGCAGGAAAATGAGTTGTGTGTGGTTTGTGTGGGTTTTAAGTTTTTGTAAGGATTAATGGGAAATGAGGTTGGCAGTGGGAAGGTATTTGAATTCAGGTTAAAGACCTCAAATTTTAATATTTAGTTATCAGGGAACCACTGCAGGTATGCATGAGCAGATTCTGTCCTGATAAGCAGTGACTGGTAGGAGGGACTGAAGAGAAAGAATCCAGATCTAGGTTTGGGACAGCTTTTCTCTGGGGAGGTTTTGTAATGCACAGCTGCAGCATTTCTGTGGCTTCACCAATAGGGCTTATTTCCTGCTCGTGTTTCATTCAACTGTGACCTTTTCTGAGACCCAACACTAGTATTTATTTGGAACATACTGTTTCTATAGCATGAGGACAGCAGAAATTCGGTGTCTCTTCAGGCGTCATTGTAGACTGGTGGCTCGGTTTCCATGGGCCAAAGCAGAGTAGCATGTACAGCTCTTGTGTGGGCAGAGAGGACTGCACATGGGAGGCAATACCAGGATCCCCCAGAGAATGAATGAGCCTGCTGCTTGTTTTCTGGGCGGCCTCAGGTAGGTGAAGGTGGAGCTGGATACCTCCCCGCTGCCTGGGACCCTGGAACCACATCTGTGTAGGGCTCCAGGGCTTCTCAGTCTCAGCACCCACTTCTGTTCGGGCTTGGCTCTCTGTGCTTTGGGACCACCATTTGCTTGGGGCTTCTAGAAGCCTGGCATCCTGGCTCCCCCTCTCAGCCATGAACTCCGCTGTCGTCCTCCATATAGCTGCTTAGGTGATGTGTACTGTGCCATGGTCTCATCCAGGGAGAGTTAACTAACCCCTCTCCTAGGTTTGAGCAGTGTTTGGAGACATTTTGGGAGTGACCCCCTGAGAGAGGGTGGCCGGGTGGCCAGGG
>PVLD010024552.1:0-25284 GCA_004027595.1 Dinomys branickii
TTTTGTCTTTTTCTTTTCTCCTTTCCTTCGTCCCATCTGTTCTTTGTTTTTGAACAGATTTCCTTCATGACTCTTAGTTTATATTCCCACCCTCGGGTTCTTACACCAGTGATATAATACGTTGCCTGCACATGTATCGCTGATTTATTTCACTTATGAGTATGGACTCCAGTTTTGTCCACTTGCCTACAAAGTTCCATTATAGGGAATTTGTATCTGCACATAATATATCTTTTTCCCCATTCCCATCTTTTTAAACTCACTTCACCTAACCATTCACAAAACTCAGTTTTCATTTTATCCTTCTTTTCTCATTCTTTCTTACCTTCTTTCCTTTCTCCCCCTCCGTATTTCTCTTTCCTTTTCAACATTTTATTATAATTTTACATTGTTCTTACTTGTGAGTATTTTCAAATCACTCATACAGACAAGGCTGTGAAGAAATCAGTGATGCTTTGTGAACTTGACTCAGGAGCTTTGCAGTTCACAGGAGGATGGTGGAAAGGTTGAGCTGAGACTTGGGTCTTATTCCTCTTGACTCAGGGTCTGCATTTCTTTCCACCAAACTGCTGAGAATGTCAAAAAGATTCCGAGTCTCTGCCTTTTTCCACACTGTCTAGCCCTCCAATTGTGGTTCAGGAGTAAGTAGAGAGTAAGGCTAAGAGACCCATCATTGTCTGATGAGCGTGAGAATTGACACAATAAAGCAAAATGGCTCTTTCAGAGTTTTATCCTATTACAGCCCACTAGTACGTAAACACATTTCTGTGGATGCATTAGAATGCAGATCATATGCAAATGTGCTGAATTAGGGGCATAGGAGAATATGGATATAAGATATAGTGTATCCTCAAATGTCAAGTGGGTTGGTGTACCTGTGAGGTCCTTCCGAGGTGATGTTGGAAAGTCCAAACATGTCTACAATTGCAGCTTACATCATCCAAGTTGTGTCATATGGTCTATCAGCAACATGTTCTTACTGTGATCTAAATTAGTGATTTCTAAAATCAATTTCCTTGGTTTTATTCTCTAGTGATATGTATTAGTAAAAACAGAGGAGAGAATGGCCAGATACTTGCATCTGTACAGAAATATCCTCATAGGTTTCCTGTTTCTGTGAAGTGTCTCCCTGATTTGTAAAGGTGGTCATGGAATGGCAATTATATTTGCAAAAAGCATTTTGTGTGAATTGGTGGGAGGGCAGGAAGAGAGCTATCAAAATAAAGAACTTGTCATGCAAACCCAACTTTGGGATAAGTCCCTTATGTCTGCTTCCAACTTGATTGCTTCCCCTAAACGTTCAGGTCAAGGATTTTAGAATGTTTGGCACGTGTCTTCTCAGTAGACAGTGTTTCATTAGAGTAGAGAATAAATCTTTTATTTTTGCTATTACATCTCAGCACCTAGCACAATGCCTGCAAAGACTGGTCACTCAATAACTATTTGCTGATTGAAAATAAACTATAAATGCAAGATTTAAAAGATGTTCCATAAACAGAATGACTAAATAGGAATATATTTTATCTTTATATTTAAAATATAAATCTATAAAAATAATTTTTTTTTCTCTCATGCCATGCTGGTTTTTTGTCCGCCACTGAATTTGTTTTTATTAACTTATCAATTCTTGGCAGTATGTATCTGCATTCCTTGTGTGAGCTTTTTGCTGAAAGTATAATGACATAATGCATATTTTACCTGCTGAATCATTTGATCACTGACATCATGATTTCTTGTTCCTAATCCACACCTGGCTTTGTGCTTTTCTCCAGAACTCCCATGAGATCACTTTTAGAAGAGTCATCATTAAAGAACTTAGTGATGTACTATATTCTAGTGAGCTTTGTCTGTTTCTCTGGGAGCTATGCCTCAGATGCTCGGGAGAGCAGTATGGTGCAAGATACCAGACAGAGACTGTGCCAGCTATGAGGTGGATTATAAAAATCATCTTCAGACACACCTTTACAAGCCTGGATTTTAACTGCAATGATTAGATGTGGGCAGAGTGTATATGTTAATTTAGTTTTGTTTCATGCTGGGGGTTGGTTGTTACATGCAGGGTTTTATATAGTTTTTTTTTTTTTTGATGTAATGGTTCTTAGAGAAAAACCTGAATTACAAAATCTTTCTTTTATGCAGTTGGGAACATGGCTGAAATTCCAGGAAGAGAGATTCATTCCTTTAGCTGTAAGGGAGGCTTTTCAACCTTTAAAGGGTAATATCATGAATCACCTTTACTTGACACCATTTTTGGTGTTCAGTTCTGCACTCCAGCTTCTGTTTTATCCCTGTCCTCCTTTCGGTGCTGAACTTGATATGCTGTTTGTATGTGAGAATTCTGTTTCCTTCCTATCAATTCCAATGCTTCACGTTATGATATCTTCATGAGTTCCTCTACTTTAAGGTTAATTTCCAAGATTCTTAATCTTGTCCTCCATTATATCATTTGACTATTTGGTCGGTATGCATTCTACCCTATTCCTCTGAGAATTCTCCTTCTCTGACCTTTAGACGTTACACCTTTTCCATTATTCTTCCTACCTCTACAACCTGATCTTTCTTGTTCCCTTCTTGTTTGACTCTATGGCCTGCTCTTGTGGTCTGGTTTCCATCTAATACTCAAACCCTAGTCATCCAATGGTTTCATTTTTCTATTAGTTTTCTATTGCTGCATAACAAATTATAAGAAAAGAAACATGTTTTAAGCCACCACAAAGTTATTATCTCATAGTTTCTATGAGTCAGGAATCCAGAAATGGGCTGGTTTGTTCCTATTCTCAGGTCTTCAAGACTGCAAGCCAGTTTTCTATGGACTGCAGGTCTTGCCTGGAGTTCAGGGGTCTCCTCCAACCTCATTTAAGTTATTGGCAGAATACAGTTCCTATGCCTATAAAGCTCACAGAGGCTATGTTTTCAAGACCAGCAGAAGAATATTTTATACAGGTTTTTCTAAATAGATGAGGCTTGGGCTCAGTCAAGATAATTTGTTTGGAGCCCAGGCTGATCTCAAAATAGAACCTCTGGCCTCAGGTGATCCTCCATCAGCACCCCAAGTGCTGGGACTGTGAATGTACACCACCATGCTTGGCTAATGTCCCTTTTGATGAATTCATAATCAACTCGTTATTGATGTAATCATGAGAGGTAGCATACCATCATAAGGAGAAATGACATCCTACCATAAAGGGTGGGAATCTTTGTGTCTGCTTTAGAATCCTGCCTACAACAAGCCCTTGTGTGGATGGCCACCAAAGACCTATGGTAGAAAGCCAGTGGCTAGGTTAAAGCCACCTTGGGTGTTTCCATTAGGACATCACAACCACACCTTTAAATCAACATGTTCTCTCCAAACTCAATATATTTCTTTACTAAGAACACAATTTCTATAAGTAAATTTACATTCCTTTTAGGGGACAGCTAAAAGCATTGCAGTCCTGTTATGGTTTACTTATGAAGACATCCCCCAAAGAACCTGAAGGCTTGATCTCCAATGCACCAATATGCAGAGATGGGGCTCTTGGAAGGTGGTTGGATCATGAAGGTGGTAGTAGTTAGCAACCCATTGCTGAATTCATGGCTAAATATGCTGTTAAAAATGGGGTCTGGTTGGATGTCACTGTCAGTATAACCAGAAGGGCATATTCTTGTTCCAAGTCCCTTTTCCTCTACTTTCCTGATTTCTATGAGCTGAAGAAGTTTCCTCTACCATACTGTTTATGCCTTCAGCCAACTATGAAACTACTAGAACTGTGAGCCAGAATAAACCCTTTCTTAAGATGTGTATGTCGTTTTGTCACAGCAACAGAAAGGTGACTGGTAAAAGCCCTCTTTGTGAATTCTTTTCTATTTCTCAGGTTTTGTGGTGCCCTTTTTTGCCTCAGATTTTCCATTTATTCTCTGCTCACACTATCTGCACCAATGCAAACTGGCCTTGTGAGGAAGGTAGTCTAAGGATTATCTATTTATACTATATTGCATAACTGCATCATTTTGTATCTCCTCTTCTCCCTTTTTGAAGTGTATCCCATGTATTGAACAGTGTTGTAGAAACGGTAATGAATGGTCACCAGGATACAAAGGCAGAGGTAATCCAAGCTAGTGGAAAATGTGGCAATTAAAAAAATGAGAGATGTTTCCCAGACCAGTATAACTAACAAAGTGAGTAAAGGTCTTTCCAAAATGAATCACAGCTTTCTGTGGAAGAAATAGCACTTTGGGCTACATGAAATAATGAAAGAAACATAAGAGGCCAGTGGTAATCAGCCTTTATTCAACTTCATAGCTTTGGAGGTATGCAGTGTTCTCTCATAGAACCCACTGGTCGGTCTAATTGCAAACACATCTCACTCCCTCCTGAGCCAAGTCTTACTCCAGAGGAGGATTGCTATTTCCTTTCTGTATCTAATCTATGAATCTTTTTTTTTTTTTTTTTTTTGGTACGAGGAATTGAACTCAGGATCTTGCTCTTGCCCGGCAGGCGCTGTGCTGTTGGTCTCTATCTTCAGCCCACAATCTATGCTTAGCATCAGTGTGTACTCACTCTGAGCGCTATGAAGTCTTGATCCTTGAAAATTCCCTTGTTCCCTGAGCCTCTTTTGCTGCCCTCCTCACTCTGAATATGGGGCATCTGGTCCCTACATTGCTTTCGAGCTCGTCCATCTGGTATATGGTGGAGGAAGGTGGGGACTTGTTCTGTGTGACCCCAGTTGAGAAAGCCAAGTTTAATAGGGAGAAAGAGGGAAATTTCAACCTGATCTGGATTGATCCCCTTTCTGTCACTGGGACAAAATATGTGTCACCCACAGTATAAAGGAGGAGAGGTTCCTTTTGGCTCAGATTTTCAGGGGTTTGAGTCTGTGATCAGCTGAGTTCAGGGCAGGAATATCATGGTGGCAGGGGCTGGCAGAAGAAAGCTGCTCAGTGTGACCTCTGGGAAGTAAAGAGCAGGGGAAGCATCAGGCAGGAAGGGGCCAGGTACCAGATAGCGTCCCTAAAGTCACACCCCCAACCCACTCAAGAGTGTGCTTTACCAGCTTCTTTCCAGCCAATCAAGTTGACAGTAAATAGAAATCATTATCCTGTCTTAGCCTATGAACGTGTTTTCTGCTATGGTGCTATTGTGTGGCGATTATGCCCAATTTTTCTTTTTAAAATTTTGTTACTTTTTTTTTTATTTGAAAGACTTGCTCCTTCATGAAGATTCTCCTTTCAGACTGGAAGAAAACTATTATTCATTGATTCATTCAATAGTTTAACACCAGTTACTGAGTGCTTACAGCATGTCTCAGTGAGAGTTCCTGCTCCTGGAAAGAGAGGCCAGACGCACTTAAAGCTTACGTTCTAGTGGACGGGGAACCAGAAGAGGCAGTGACCCATCCGAGCAAGTTTGGGCAGATTTCACTGAGAGAGGACACTGAGCCACAGCCCACTTGTGGTTGCTTTCTCATCCTCTTACATCGTGCTTAGGACTCTTGTTTCAATTATTGTTTCTTTTCTTGAATATTTCACTGAACCTCAGTTTGTTTTTATCCTTGAACATAACCCTTTTTCTTCTTTCTCTCTTTCTTTCTTTCTTTCTTCCTTTCTTTCATTTTATAAAGAAAAGAAAACAAAATAACAATCAAGACGAAAACAATACAACACAAAAACTAAAAATGATACAGAATTTCAAAACAAAGTGGTAGGAAGTTAACAATGGTGGTTATATTGCATACTGTTATCTTCAGTAAGGTTGTTAGATGTAAGAAACCAAGATCGATCAAACAACTGAAGAGAATAAAAACAATAAAAAGCACTAGAAAAGATACAGAGTTTCACTAACCAAGGTAGTAGGGATTCAACATGGTTGTTGTGTTGTATATTATTGTCTTCAAATTTGTTATTCACATTACCGGATATAATCATGAAAATGGGCCAGAAAAAGAAAAATTTAGGCATTAGCTGTTCCTTTCAACAAACCGATAGACATCAGCAGTACAATTATCCCAGTTGTCCTTGTATATCGTATATATTTTTTCCCTTGCCTTCTTTTTTCTTTTCTTCTTTCCCTCATCCCAGTTGTTCCTTCCCTTTGAGCAACTTCTTTTCCTTTCCCAATATCTGTTGTACCTTTTGGGTTTCATTTACTTGTTCAGGTTCCTACACTAGGGCGACAATATGATGTTTATATACACGGGTCTGATTTATTTCACTTATGAGCGTGGTCTCTAGTTGCATCCATTTTCATAGAAAACCTTTATTTTTCTTGCTTACCCACTTGAACCACTTTCTAGTCTCTCTCCTCTTTTAAGAGAAGTCTTTACTGTACTCTGAGGTTTTCATATTCTTTTTACTTATTCTTTAATATGGATTTTTCCTTGGTGCTTTATTACCACTGAACCTTTTGGTTTTGTTTTTGTTAACTCCTGCATCTTACTGATCATCTATGATCTCCTGGTCTTAAAATCTAGTACCTGTATCCATTTTTAGTTGTATTTATTTAAAAATATTCATGGGGTGTCCATTCCTATAACTTTACCTATAATATTTCTTCCATTTAGAAGGCCCTTTTCCTTGTTTTGGCATTGGCCAAACTCTCATTACTAAAGAGTCAGCCCTAATGCCACATTTTTGGAGATAGGGTCTCACTGTGTAGCCTAGGCTGGCCTCAAATTCACAGTGACCCTCCTGCCTCAGCCTCCTGAGTGCTGGGATTGCAGGGGTGCACCACCATGCTCAGCTTTAATGCCACTTTTTATTCCTACTTGATTTTTAAAAAAATTCTCATATGGCTCTGATTATTTTCTATTTTCAATTATGAATTTTAACCTTCTTATAAAATGAAAAACCAAAATGTGCTATTAAATACCTGTTCAATGCATAAAAGAAGTAACAAACAAAAGTAACTTTCATTTCATTCTTAGAGCTTTTTAAAATGCTTGTCAAAGACATTGTGTTATTTTACTTTACAACCAGAAGTATCTTGAACAACTAAATTATTGGAAATGTAAGACCATGTTTAAAGCAGACATTTGAGACTGAAGACATGTCATTGCAGGAGTAAACGAGCACACCATGTCATTAGATGCTGCATTCCCACATTTCCGCTTACTCATCACATTTTTTTTAGCTGTTTATAACCACTTTTTGAGTCATATGATTGACTGGGTCAGTGGTTCATGGTAAGAAATATGTTTGATGTATTATCCTAAATAAGCTTTTGAAATTCTGTCTCTCTGTGCTGTCTGCTCTTACCTTCTGGCCTTTGACATTCAGTTTCTTTATAGGTCTGATTTTGATTTAGGTGAACTGGCAAACTTATTGAGTATACTGTGAATGTATTTTTCCTTTGAGTTTATACATTAAAAAAGTCAATATGATTTCACTATCACTAGTGACAATGCAGAGGAACTGGAAATGAATGTGTGTGTTCCTTCTGTGAAATTAAAAATTAGCTATGAAAAGAAAAAATTGTGAAGATGGTTTTCCTTTGCTAAATAAATAAAACTAATAGAGATTTTAAAATTATATAACAATTCTGGTTTTCATTGTTTGTAGGTAGAATGTTTATGGGATGAAGTTTATTTTTAATTAAAATGGAATAGAAGCCAAACCGTATTTTCAGAAAAGAAATTTTGAATGAGTACCACACTAAGTATGTAATAATTAAGGTCAGATTTACTTGTGGAGGCTTACTTCATTGAAAGGACGCTCCTTTTAGCCAGTAGTATGGTCCAATTAAAATTTTCCAGAATGAGGGCCATTCAGAAATTGTAAGAAGTCAGATTCTGTATATAATTTAGTACAGAATGAATGTCAGAATCTGAACAAGCTGGGTCTAGATCCCGGCTTATCCAGTTACTTACCAAGCCTATCACCGTGCATTGACTATTAAACTGCTTCATGTGTTGTTTTCTCATTTGTAAAATGGAATCATTACAGCACCTCTGTTATTCAGTTACTATGAGAATTAAATGAGATAATTTATGCAAATTATTTATATTAGTAGAGTGTATAATAAGCACTTAATAAGTGTTAGCTTTGTCTTAAGTAAATATTATAAACACAAAATGACAGATATAGTGCATCTAGGTGGGAGACAGGATTCTTTATTTTCTTCCTGTGTAGGATGGCCCTGATACGTAATCCAATCCTGAATTTTTTTTCCCCTGGGCCCTGGTGGGTTCTGAAAGAATCAGTTCACCTTAAAATCTGAGGTACAGAGTTTGACATACAAAATAAATGTTGTAGGATTAAAAAAAAAAAAAAAAAAGATGCCAGAAACTCAAGAATGCTTTCTACGGGAGAACAAATTTGCCTTCTTAAAAGGTGTGTTTTCTGCAAATAATAGTCCTTGATTTTGTCAAACATTAATCTCACAAGAAATTTTGCAGTGAGTGAATGAAAGAGGTTGAGCAGAAGAACATGAGAATTCATGGGTTCTGCTAATGTGGTTTCTAAGCAAATTTGGGAGACATCAAGTGGTTTCAGAAAGGTTTTAGTCTCTAGTGATTCAGGGCCACTTTCAAGGGTATGACCAAAGATGCAGACGTGAAGCCAAGCATAGTTAGGGTGAAAGGGACTGGAGAGAAAGTCGCAGCCTGGGGATGGTTTGGAGACTAGGTTGACGTGTACAGGAGTCACAGATTTCCCATTCAGCAGCTGTGAGACCTAGACAGGATAGTGAATCTCACTAAGCTTTAGTTTTCTCATTTGAAAAATGAAAGTTCTAATATAGTACCTAATTCATGTGAGAGAATTTGGTTCTATTAATTGCCCTTTTATATTACATATAATAGCCAATTAATTTAATTACAAAACCAATGGCTTCTCACTTAGAATATCTCAGATATTTGTTCAGAAATATGTTTGATGGATCCATATGATATAAATCTACAAGGATCCATATGATATAAATCTTTGCATGCCTTCTAGACCTTGTTTTGTACTGCTCCCTCTTTGACTTACCTTTTTCTGGCTACAGTGGCTTTCTTTCTTCTTGCAAGTAAGATTTAAAAAAAAAACTGCATTGAAGTTTTTACCTAGTTGATCTCATTGCATAGCAAAATTTCTCCTAGATTTTCACATCTCCTCCAGATCTCCAGATTAAATATGATACTCTCAAAGAGGCCCTTCTTAAAACTGCTAGTCCAGAAGAGCTCCTTTTCAAAGTACTTATCATATTGTAATATTTTCCTAGTCATTTGTTGATGTCTTAATTTGGTTCACCTAGAATGTAAGCTTCACAAGAGCAAGACCATGCCTGTTTTGCTTACTGCTGTATCTCCAGTACCTAAAATAATTCCTGGCACATATTACTGTGACATTACTGTTTTTGAATAAATAAAAAATAAATGAGGTGCCCTTTGGCATCAAAATAAATATTTGTTCTTTTTACTTTGACTAGTATCTTATTTTTATGCTTTTCTGTAAAACTAGGAAAGGAAGCATAAAGATAGATCTAGGGCATCTTTTAGTGCCACAAGGTAAAGAGGTGCTAAGAACATAACCCCTCTAAAGAATAGGGATTGTTTCAACTGGATGCAGGAACAGACTGGAACACCTTGCTGAACACCTTGCTCGCAGTGCCCCAAACTGGAATACTATGGGTACCAAAATATACTATTGAATTATAACCCAAAGTATAAAATATCACCTTCCATACTGATGTAAATAAATTGATGAATGAATGAATAAACATGTATACAAATAAATAAATGAGAAGATGCAAGTCTTCCATGCAGAAGTATTCCAAATAATCTATGTAGTATCCTCAAGAGTGTGGAGAGAAATTCGCCACTCTTTAATTGTGGACTGTTGACAGTGACATCCTTCTAAAGAGTCAGATATAGAAAAAGGGAGTGAAAGAGTATCCCAACTGATAAGGTCTGCAATCTCCCAAACGAGTGGATGGCAAAGGTTTGAATAAAAGAGACCAGTGGTATGAATTTAGGACTCCAGGAAGATCAAAATCCTCTAGTAGAACTCAAGATTCTCTGGGGGCTGAGACAAAGAATTTCTCTGGTTGGCCCATATTTATTTGATTTTTAAACAAAGAAAGAGAATACTGAGGAAAGGGCAGGAAACTGAGCAGGAGCTTGACAGTCTGTACAAAGACTTCCCCAAGTAGTAAATTATACTAATTAGGAGAACTGTCTTATCTCCAAATTGGCATTCACCTCAGGAGTGAGACTCCTGCAGCTAGAGTCTCTATCTAGTTAGTTGGGGTTGGAGTCAGACACCCTCAGCTGTGGCCTTATCTTGTCCTTTGGGGCTTCATGGCATCACAGACCATTCATTATAGACCTCAGCCATAGCCAGTGACTCATAGAGGTTCGCTTACTATGAATCTGCTGCCCATCTCCAGACAAGGGGCTTAGGCTTGGGCAGACTCATAAATAAACATAGAAATCCAGCTGATTAATTTTAAGTCCTGTTCAGTGGTCTCCATCCAAAGAGTAATTTCACAGTGAAGAAAACTGATAAATGGTACTTCAGCCAAGGGATCAATGTCAATATAAAATCATGGTGATAGGATATAACTTTGATACGATGTGCTGACAATGGCTCTTTCCTTTTGTGGTCTTCCTTCCAGACCCTATAATTATAGTCTAACTTTTAGGAAAACATAAATACCCTGATTGAAGAACATCATTCAAAGTGCCTCAAGTCCTCAAAAATCCATCAATGTTATCAAAAGTAAGGAACATCTGAGTGAGAAACTGTCACATCCAAGATAGATGGGCTAGGGCGAGGCGATAGAGATGATGGGTAGGTAGAGATTATGGGTAGCATTGCCCCGATTATATGAGATATTCTGAAAGGACTCATAGAGGAGAAAAAGAATATTAAATAAAAACTAATATATAGGATTTATTTAATAATAATAACTAATATATAGATACATACACAAGTATTAGTTATTTAATTATAAAATTATATCACACTGATAGAAGATGTGAATAATAGGAATCCTTGACATGGAGTATATGAGAACTCTATGTACTTTTTTGGTAGTTTTTCTAAAACTGTTCCAAAATAAGTTTATTAGAAAAGTTGTGTTTTGGACATAATGCTATGTTCTTCGATGAGTAATTTTAAATACCTACTTTCTCATCTATGATTATTGATATCATAGCTTATTTAACCTACTCCCAATTGTTGGGCATTTAAAAAATGATTTTTTGAAACAAGCTTTTGCTAGTTAGTATGTTGTTCAAGCTGGCCTTGAGCTCACTGTGTAGCCCAGAGTGATTTTGAAGTTATAGTGATCCTGCTTCCTCAGCCTCCTGAGCGCTGGGATTACAGACATGTGCTACCATGCCCAGCTGGTTTTATATTATTTGTGATTTCTTATTTTATCCTTCTGTTTCCTCTTGGGTGGTAACTTTAAATACCTTTTGTATTATAATGATGGCCCCGGCCCAACTGGTTATATCATAAGCATGTCAAACAGAACATATTCAGAGGTGGGCACTAATTTTCAGGTCCCTTCAATGGTTTCTATCTCTGAGTCTTTATTTCTGTTAATGCCAATATAATTTACCCAGAGAGTCATACAGGAATATTGGAATTATGTTTGGCTCCTGCTTCTCTTTCACCATCCTATCTGCTGTTTTCTTACAGTCCTTTATATATTCTGTTCTTAAATTATATCTTTTTTTTGAAGTACTGGGATTGAACACAGGGCTTCTTGCATGCAGGTAACTGCTCACCACTAAACTGTTTCAACTGTCCAAAATATGTCTTAAGCCCACTGATTATTTTCTATGTTTTTTTGCCATCAATCTGGTTCAAACTATCGTCATATGCTTTTACATTGGCAGTGTCCATAGCAGTCGTCTTTTTCTCCTTTTAGTTTAATCTTTTAGTACAATTGTCCATGCAATGGAAAGCCATATGAGTTTTAAATAGAAGGATGACATGATTTGTGATTTTAAAGTGATTATTCTGGAAGATGTGCAAAGAATAGTTCCTTATGGTGATCTAAAGAGTGCCAGGCTCTGGTCCTTGTCAACCTGTCTAATTTCATTCTCATATTCTCTCTTTCTCTCGCCTTGATTCAGTATTTGGTTTTGCTTTCAGGGTTCTTTCTGTATGTCAATCTCTTTCTTGCCTTAGAGTTTCCACATGTTAATCTTTTGTTTTTAAATTTCTTTTCCTTCTCCTTTCTACATGGCAGTTTCCTATAACTGTTTGCTTAGTCATTTTCTCTAGTATTCTTAAGCCTGGTGGGGAGCTTGACTATAGATCTTTTTTCCTTGTTTTGGTACTGGGAATCGAACTCAGGACCTTGTGCTTTCCAGGCAGGTGCTCATGCCACTGAGCTATATCCCTGGCCCTCGACTATAGATGTTTTATTTACTTTTTTATGCCAGCTAGCACAGTGCCTTACAGATGGCAGTGCTAGTATTTGTTTTCATTCATTTGTTCAAAAGAGTGTTCAGGTCCTGTGTTAGCAGCCACGAGAACATATAAAGGGCCTACAGGACATTATTTGTATCCTAATGCATCCCTAATTTAAAAGGAGAAAATGCAAGTATTAAAGCATGGAGGATAGTAGTAAAGTTGGAGTGGCTCGGCAGCTGTGTGACCTCAGAAAAGTCATTTCTCTTGGCTGTCCCTTTACTTATCCATCTATAATAAGGATTTTGACTAGTCTCTCTTAAGGCCTTGGTTCTCCAATCTGAGCATCTATCTAATCCATGAAATGGTACACTGATTTCATTATTTTTTTCCCCAGGTTCCTCCAGGTTCCTGAAGTATCTGATTCAGTAGCTCTGGGGTGGAGGTCCAGGGATATCCTAGGTGATTGGGATGCACAGGTAGTTTTTAGAAAAACTTGTCTAGGTTCTTTTGAATTGACTTCCTATAATTTAAATTGTAGGACAATGCAAACATTGAAAGTTCAGCAGGAGTTAAGTAAATTAAGATACTGTATTCATTCACAGTCAAGGAAAGTTATTTTGTTCTTTGGGTGATGGGTGCAGGGCTTACTGGGGAACATGGTGTTGAAATGGGCTTTGAAGAATAGATCAGGATATGGGAAGGTGCATGGATGCATGGTTGGGGTTTAATCCAACTTAGGTGGGGGCCAAGCAGGGTAGCTAGAGGGAAAAATTACTGTTTGGATGAAATGGGCCTTAGCTGTATTCTTGTTTTTCCTGTTTTACCTGTCAAATTTGTTTTCCTTTAGAGATGAAAGATTCTATTATTGCAGCTTGATCATGTGCAGGAAGTGAAACGTGTGGTCAGGTGGTGAGGGATACAATGAGACTGCTTTTTGAAATAATTTAATATATTCTTCCTGAAGCCTTCTGGGGCTATGCCCTTTGAGATCCACTCTGACTACTCCATTGGTTTTCTGGTTGGATACAAAGGCTATCAGACCCATGATGTTATCCAGAATAATAGTTTTGCTGTCACAATGATTATTATTAAACCAATGTTGGCTTTTTTGTTTAGATGAAACCATATAAAAGCAACATTCTGAGTAAATTATACAGCCTGTACTTGATGAAATAATGAGCCTAAGTTTAGGAGATGAAAGTAATGATATAATGCAATATTTAGAATGGGTATAAAGTATGTAGTTATTAACCTAAAAGTCACATCCTGCACTCTTTCAATTTGTGGAAAATTTGTCATTAATTGCCCAGGAAACCTCTGATTTTTCATACATAATCACATCATAGCTGTTGACTTTGCACCCCTCTCTTGACTTAAAATACATCCTTGTAAACAGATTACTTTCAGATTTGTAATACCCCCTTTAAACACTGAGTTGCTAAGTTTAGTCCTGCTGCTCTCTTTTTAAAAATAGAACTCTTTTTTCCCCCCAAACTTTGCCATGAGTATGTATCAACAAACTACTTTGTTTTTTAATGGCAACTGGTTTAAAATCTTATTTAACGTTTCTGCTTCCTAGGAGCCTGCTAATCCTGAAATGCTTTTTATCTTCCCTAATTACTACTGCATTGAGGACTGTGGGATCTTATCTTTAGAAAGGATTTGAGAGATGGGTTCAAGTGTTTCATTCAAATTTACTCTAAAAGGAGTAGGGCCAGAAAAACACAGAAGTCAAAAATTGAAAGGAAAGAGTAAAGTAATATATAAAAAATGCAGCAGACAGACTGATCCAGTTCTTGCATATACACAGCAAATGTCTCCAATTATTTTAAACTTTACAAATGAACTTGTAACCATCAAGCCAATCTACTGTGTCATGCAGCCTTGTGCTGATGTTGGCCTATTGACCATCAGTTGACTTTGAAGTGAGAAAGAAACAGAAATAATAAACCTTTGGTGATTAATTTTATACAAAGAATTTCCCTTATTAACTTTGATTATTAGCCTTTGGTTGTATACAAGCACTGTAGAGAGTGACTTTCACCAAGATTTACTTAAAAGGAAAAAAAATTAACATAGCTCAATCAAAGAAGAACCTCTCTTGTAGGAAAGATGTCAGAGAAAACTTCTCCAAGTTCCAGAAAAGGCACTGTGAGAAAAAAACTACTCTTACATTCCTCATTCTAAAGTGTAGACCTTGGAAGCAAATTCAAGGATCCTTTACCATTTTGCAAATTGTGTTCTGTGTTTATGCTGCCTGTAGTGATGTTGCTGGCCTGTTTCATCCAAAGCATTTGGGACATTATCTGCTGATATACTGGGATTTCATATATTATTCAATTTGATATAACAGTTTTGCTGCTTAAAATTTGAAAGCCATCAGTCTGTCTCAAATGCTCATTCAGCTTATAGAAAATGTATTTGAGGGTCAAATAATTTAAATTATATGTTCACAGTCCTTCAACAACTTAGAGGTTGGCAGAATTTAGAAACCATGAATCTGGACTTCTCATCCAGGGCATTTTTGCTACAAAATGTTGATTTGATTTTCCATTTTGAAAGACACAGAAGTGATCTGTGAAATGGTGATTAGCACTAGGCAGCCCCAGGCAGCCCTGGAGTGCTCCATGGTTCAAATGCCCAAGACCAGATGGAAGTCCAGAAGTGGATGACTCAAAGTTTATTAGTTTTGCCACCTGGGCAGTACAGCCGAACCAGCTGCCACAAGGCAGTTCCAATTTCAGCAGAGCAGTAAATGAACATAAAAATGAGTGTAAATCCCAAGAATAAAGTAAAGGAGAAAGGCTGTTCCAGTGAGGAGACTCATTTAGGGTGGGTCCTGTCAATATCTCTCATAGGAGGCATAGCTATCATGCCAGATAGAGGGGGAAACATGGTTGTGGCTTCTACCCCTGATAAAACAACAAACTTCAAGTTGTTCCAGGAGCTAATCTCAATTTGGAATGTGCTTGAATTCTTGGCTTGGTAGGTTCCCAGTCACATCTGAGGATCTACAAAGAGAAAAACAAGACATTGCATATCATGATTACATTGTGAGACCAGCACCCCCTCCCCAAAATATGGAAACTTATTTGGTTACCTCTTTTTCATGGTTCTGAGCCATGGAGGCACAGGTATGCATTGGAGTATAAGATATTGTGATAGTTTACTAGGAACCAAGTTATTATCTGTATGCTGTCCTCATACGGAGCTGAATGATTGTTCTTTTTCAAAATCTCTCCATGAGGTGCTACAAGAGTCAGAAGTTGACCTTGTGGTTTTAGATGATCCCTTTAACAGATCTCTGGTGCTCAGAAACTGAAATGAGAATAACAGTGTGGGTATGGTATGGGGCTAGGACCAAGTTGGGAGAGGTACAGTCATTTTGGCTTAATGAATTTTTAAAAAGTCAAGTAATCTTGGTCTTCTGTGTCAAAAGCTTGGGCAGTGAGTAACAGAAAACTGGACTAAAGTGATTTAAACACAATAAAAGCTTGCTATTGTTACTTTTTATTGTGATGCAAAGTTTGGAGGAGTATGGCTCCTGGCTTTGGCTCTTTTGCTCAGGGGTGACATAGGTTTTATGTGTGTCACTGTGATGAAAAGTTAAACGATATAGGTGGAGAGGGGAAAGGCATATACTATTGTTTTGCTATAGTGCTGTGTTCAAGGCTTGACAAAGTTTCCATCTCCTCAGCCAGCCTCCTCCTCATTCACATGATCTTTTTAGGAGCTGGGTGTGCATGTATTTATATTTATGAATTGACCACAGCCTAATCTCATGCAATAATATTATACTGTTATTTATTGCTACGATGGCAGTATAGATGTCTATGTATCTTCTAGCCTATTTGGATAATTTTCTTCTTTTGCAGTGACACGAAGTGAAGTTACTTTCATATTATAGTGTTTTGTTCATGAGACAAACAGTTTTTCTTTTTTCTTTTCTGGTAGGTGGCATGTTTGACTCAGGTAGCCACCAATTATCTTATTGGCCAAAAGGAAGGGAAACGATGGGGCACAGCTCATGGAAGTATTGTTCCTTACCAGGTAAGAATACAAGTTTTGCCAGGAGTTATTATAATGTGCAGTTTTGTGTGAGATGCATTTGGGAAATGATTTTTTAAATCCCCCAGGGTATTGTGTAATGTGTCTCTGTCTGGTTATAACAAGGTTCTATCGTTCACTTTAAATTCTGTGTTTTACATGTTTCTTCATTAGAAGAAGATTAGTAACAGGACACTTAAATGGATCAAAGGAACTTGCTGAAAGTGAATGACTTTGGGGCTCACATGATGGTTTGCTTTTTTTCTCTCCTGGCTCTAGCCATTTTATAAAGCATGATTTGTGACTATGTCAGTTATGAAATAAAATGTTACCTTCCCCATCTGACAACAATATTCTCGCAGAGTTGTAGTTAAATGAAAGTTTGCATGTGATGGGTCTTCATTTTTGGAGCAAGGCAGATGGCTCAGGAGTTGCTGTTCCTTATTAAGTGTCTAAACTTATCCATAGAAATTCTGGACTTGGGCTAGTGTGAATGAATATGTGAAAAAATGGTGATTTTAAAAAATAAAAACAAGCCCGTCTCCCCTTCCAAACCTCAGACCCTTGCTTAGTGCAGGTTGTATCATATTCTCCTTGTATTTACTAATATATTTGTCATATGTTTGGTTAATATTGTAAGAGGAGGGATGTCTTTTCATCCTTGTATCTCTTCTCAAAACCAGTGGGAGCACAGGCTGGGTACCCTATAAATATCTCCTGAATGAAGGAGTGAATTTTACTCTAGTCACTTCATTGTTAGTGCTCCTGACAGAAAACATAAAAGTCAGCATTTTTCATTTGCCGGGAAATCCATCCACATTGCTGACTACCCTTTTAAGTTTAAGACATTATCTCCTCAGGCAAAAATAGTTTCTTTTCTCTTTTTAAAAAATCTGAATTTGAGGAAAGCAGCAATCCAACATTAGCCTGGGCGCCCCCCGCTTTTCTGTTGATGAACTTTGTACACCTGAGGCTGTAGCAGGATTCCACTATGGAGCTTTTCCAACATGTTGTGTTAGTCTTTTGACATAATTACATATAAAGGAGACATTTTCTTTAATGTCGCTCTTTTTGCCTTCTCCTCTAGTGCTATTTTACTTCCCTATTCCTTACCCCTTTGTAGTTGACCCTGGACTTCTAGCCAGTCCTATCGTCTTTCATGAAAACCATTGCACTTTGGCATGATTTGAGGTCATCCAATTCAGCCTTCTTATTGTGAAGATAAGAAATCGGATACCTAGATTGGGTAGGTGGACTCCAACTCTGGCTTCCTGCTTCATTGTTGAGAATTCTTGGGGCTTGGGATGCAGTTCAGCAGCACAAGCGCCTGCCTGGCAAGCACAGGGTCCTGAGTTCAATTCCAAGCACCAAAAAAACCAAAGAAAGAAAGGATTCTTTTAGATCCTTCAACCATGGAAAGAGAATGCTGTGGTTTCTGGTTTCAGTTCTTTCTTAAACTCCATTTCTACATTCTTCTTCTAACTTGCTTCTAGCTTTGGGTCTCATTAAACACTTTGTATTCAGCATTCATAATGAAAATCTTTTTGAAGGGCATTTTAATAAAGGCAATGTTGGACTCTCTGTGATTTCATCTCACAAAGGGAAATTGGAGCTTCAGTCCCTGATATATATGGAGAAAACATTTCTGAGTTGGAAGACTTTGTAGTGCAATTCAAAGTCACATCATAAAGGCAGCTGTTCACTACATTCAAGCATGAAGTTTGTAGGTTTTCTTTTTTGTTTATTTTAAAACTAGAATTTTTTTAAGCCAGGTGTGACAGTGCATGCTTATAATCCCAGCACTTGGGAGGCTGAGGCAGGAGGATCACTGTGAGGTTGCAGCCAGCCTGGGTTACACTGTGGGTTAAAGGCAATCCTGAACTACATGGTGAGACCTCCCAAACCACACACACACACACACACACGCAAGTATACACCTTTATAAGAAAGCTTTCTGCAGGCTTCTGTTTCTTTTTTAGCATCTGCACCTAGAATTCTGGCATCTTAGAGATATTCTCAGTTATTTCAATGTGAGGTATAAGTAAAGTCAGAATCTTTGGCCTTTATTTTGGAAGGTGAAAGATCTGAGAGTCTCTCTCTTCTCTCTCTGCCTCTGCCTCTCTGTCTCTCTATGTCTGAAATGGCCTCAGTATATTAAATGGATACTGTGGTTAGTTGATCCTAGTTGATTGCAGTTTTATTAGGTGTAAGAAGAGAGATATTAAAGTCTTTCCTCAGGAGCCTAGAAGTAATTTGTTTCCTCTTAGTAGAGAACTAGTTCAGCACTGCAATTAAGGAATAAATGCAAATTTAGCTTGAATGAAACTAGCTAACAACAAGATGGGTCCTAGATATGCTTAGAGATCCTGGTCTGTTTTCAATTTTTAAGTTGATTTGGAGAATATTTTCATGGGTGAATGCCAAGATAATTATAATTCAGTTTTCTGTAATAATTACAGCTTTGCATCTAGTTTGAACTGTCTGGGTTTTGAGCTGAGCGTCTCTCCTGGAAGACACTGGTGGTCCCTGCTTTCTTTCTTCAGTCATTGTCCAACCCTGTGTGGAACATCATAGACCTCAAATACATGGAATGTAAATTTCTGAAAGTATGATCTTTGATTTATGTGTTAGTTTTTAAGTGGAATTCTTAACTTCTCAGATTCATTACCCATTGGTACTTCTTTCTTTTCCACTTTTTCTTTTTCTTTTTTTTCTTTTTTTGTGGTACCAGGGATCAAACTCAGGACCTTGCACTTGCCAGGCAAGCGCTTATTCAACTGAGCTATATCCCCAGGCCCTCTTTTCCACTTTTTAAAAGTGAGCAAATTAAACAAAAGTAGACCTGATTGAGATAATAATTTTACTGTTTGTTTATCATGTAGTGAATGATTTTATGGGAATTCAGAGTTTTAAAATGGATATTTGAGTTGCAATTTTTTGTTTTTTAGTTTAGTATGGAGATTGAAACGAGTATCTTCACGTGTAGCTAAATCCCCAGTATTTTTTCTTTTTTCATTTCATTTTGGAACAGAGACTTTTACATCTCTGATTTGTAAAAATGAAACTCAAACTTTCAACCCTCCTGCCTCAGCCTCCCACAGTGCCAGGATTATTGGCATGTGCCACCATGCCCATTCTTGCCCTCAAGAAACACAGCCTAAGGGACTAATAATTGCATAATGTTCATGTTGTATTTTTACTGCATTGCCCCTTAGATAGTTGTATTAATAAAGACTGATGGGTTTTTTCAGATAAGAGAGTTATATACAGACAAAGTAGGTAGTGTGTCTTTATGAAAATATATAATGTTATCAGTGCGGCTACTGCCCTTTAGGTAAGTGGCCACATAGTAATCCCCTTAATTTCAAAACTCTTTCCTCAACATTTTCATCTTCCTAGGAACCTACATTTGTTTGTTACCCACACTAATCTCTAACTCTTTAATATTGTGGAGGATCCCTTCATACATACACTCTGAGAATAGGAGACTACACAATATTTTGAAGAAAGATAGAGGATTTTTTATTATAGATAAAATTAAAATTCTTACCTGATCTCAGATACAACAGGAGGACTCATCTTTCTTTCTTTTATTCTCTCTCTCTCTCTCTTTGCTTTTGTTGTTTTTTTTTTGAGGCAGAGTCTCACTGTGTAGTTCAGGCTGGCTTTGACTTGCAGTGATCCTCCTGCCTCAGCCTCCAGAGTGCTGAGATTACAGGCGTGTAGCACCACACCTGGCTAGAACTCACCTTTCTAACCAGCTGCTATCAGTGAGTTTCACTGCCTTAAGTAGCACAGGAATCTCCCTATCTTCCATTCCTCTCTCTGGCTCTCACAACTATTGTTTCTCTTCTTTTCAAGAATGGCAAGAGGAATAGACAGGCCTTATGTATTTAATGTGTCCTCTAGTGCAAACAGATCTTTGCGTAGGTATTCCACTCCTGAGAGTTTCAGAAGTTAGTTTTTGTTTAAAGAGAACCCCTTCCCAAGGAACATACCAATGGGTGGGTCCTATAGAAATCCTCCAAGCTGTATGTTCCTGATGAAACCATTTCTCCCCAAGTCACCCTCCATGCATCAGGACTTCAGGGAACCCACAGTGTTGTGTGATCTGGTACAAGCACATCTCCTTCTGCTACAGTATTACTCCCCGGATCACGACAAACTGTGTAAGAGATCAGCCCTGAAAGTGAGACTACAACGGTAACTATTTCTTTTGTTTAAAAGAGCACCAATATGAATCCCATGATTCTCGCTTTTCTTGTTTTCCTTTTGTCCTCTTCCCCTTGAGCGGGTCTTCCTTTGCTACCCAGAATGGCTTGGAACTCCAGGGCCCCACTGATCCTCCTGCCTAAGTACCCAAGTAGCTGGGATCATTGACACATACTCATTTGCCTCAATTGCCACCGGGACTTCAAGCCTTCCAGGCCAATTATTGTTACCTAGTCAATTTCCCATAGTTTCCTTGCTTCTCTTCCTCTGACCCAGTCATTTCTCCTGCTGTCAATCTTGGCGGCTGTGATATCTACATAGAGAAATCTTTCAAAGCCTGGTCTCCCTCTGTCTTTAATGTTTTTTCTGTTCTTACTTGGCTTCCACTCAGGTATTTCTCAAACTTCAAAGTGGACATGGGTCATCCAGAGGTCTTGTTAAGATGCAGATGACTGGAGGTGATGCTGATGCTGCACAATAAGCACTAAGGTTCCAGGTCTAGGTTTTATTGTAATTAATCGGACATCATTGCCTTTGTACTTGACTGGCAGAATTGCAGTGCAGATTAGACTTACCACTGCACCTACTCTATGCCTGTGTGATTAGAAGGTGTGCCTCCCACGCTGCAGTCTGTGGCCATCTCTCTCTCAGTCCTGCCGCATTCACCTATGAATGCATTTCTGTGTCTGAGCTCCCCACTTCACATCTTCTCTCGCCACATACCTTCTCCATTTGTCCTTATTCTAGCTGTGTTTTGCCTCTTATTTTGTTGAAAAGTGATGCAGCCAGAAGAAACTACTTCATCTTTTTTCCACTGTATTTCCCAAACTACTCTATGTGCACCACATAGAATTCATGTGTTGCCTCCCGTCCAAGTGGATGAATTGTCCCTTTCCACGTTTTGGTTAGCTAAAGACAGTGTTCCTGAACTTTATCTGCTCTGTCACCTGTGTTACCCAGCAATGGAAGAGCATACGGACATACCTTTGACCTTCAAAAACCCCCCAACTTCCTCAGTCCCCAAGGAAGGCCTTCCATCTACCCTCCCATTTCTCTACCCACTCACATTAAAAAACTTTTCTGAGGAGTTCTGGGTGGGGGTTGTTGGTGGGAAGGTCTAGTAGGAGTTTGGGTGCAGTGGAATAGCTGGGGACACTTGATTTTCTCAGTGTTTATGAACAAGAATACTTCTTTTATGCTCTTTCTTGAACCTTTCACATGAAAAGCCTTCAAAGGAATCTTTTTCCTCTAAATGGCCTGCTAAATGACTTTTTGATTTCTTCTCAATTTTTCTTCTGAAATAACTTCTAATGTAAGAGATTGAAGAAAAACAATTACTTGGATGATTAAATAAAATAATGTCTTCTTTGTTTCAGTTTGAGTTTATTCAACCAAGGAGTAGAGCAGGAAGCTGGGCTTTGTTATTTCTGGTAGGCACATGATGCTGTATATTTAGTTTGGCACAAGAAGGGACTCAGACAGGCGGTAAATTCCAAGTTTGAGGAGATGCAGCTCTTTGTTATCGTTCCTTAGCAAACATCAAAGCGCTGTTCAGGCTTGGCAGATTAGGTAACAATGAGAATTCTTTAAAAAGGCGACATGAAGGATTTCTTTTAAAAGTCAAAATGTAAATGCCACGGATCTATCTATTATTACATGCTCTTTTAACCATTGTAACATTGAGGGACTCACTAAAGTGTGATGGTTTAATTTAAATGGACATATGATTGCATTGGTTATTTAACTTAATTGATACATTGGTAATAGCAATGATAACCATCGTACTGGGCACCACAGAACACTTGCTATGTAATTGGGATATAATATATGTATGCTAATTTTTTCTTTTCATTTTATAAATGGATGAAAAGGATACTTAGAGATGTTTAGAAACTTTTCTCAGTCTTAGACTAGAGGCTTTAAGATTTCAAAACTTACCTCCTTTCCCATCATAGCCAAAGTAGTAGTTCTTTTAGTACTTTATGCAGCATCAATAGAAGTGTTTTCATTTCTTTACCAGATTCATTCTGTTCCCATCATCTCTTTGCCACATGAGCTGTTTTCTATGCTTCTAGAGGCTGCCATGTGTACCAAGGAGCCCCACTACAGAAGTGTACTTGAGTTCTGAGTGCTGAGGCCAGGGAAGCGAGGGGCAACCTCCGCTGTGGCTTCAGTTCATTGTTTGTTCAGTTCATGTAACTTGACAAATCAAGTAATCAATTCATCCAGGCCCCTGTGGACTAGACCCTGCCTTAGTCCTCAAAGCCCCACGTGAGAAGAACTGGGTCCTTGATTTCAAGAAACTCAGAGGCAGTGTAGTGGGTACAGCAGGAGTGCTTGAGCTGAGGAGTCGGTCAGACCTGGAGTCGCAGAGATAGTCCATGCTAAGTATGTTGTGCACTACCTGATTCTATAAAGCACTCAGAAAGTTGCTGAAGTTGAACTAATAATTCTAACTTCACAAATAATGGTTTCTACGAAAGTGTGAGATTTAGTCTCTATGAAAGCTATCTATAAAAGCTTAGGCACAGAGTAAATGAAGGTACATAGCTGAATTTTTTAACTTTAATGGAATTTTTAGCTTAATTTTTTTAGAGTAAAACATACCCATGTGTGTGTGTGTGTGTTTGTGTGTGTGTGTGTGTGTTTTAGCACTTCTCAGACACTTTTCAGAAATTGTAAAATGGAGCCAATGCCTAAATGTAGCATTATTTAAAAATATAGTAAGGAGAGGATCATGTATAGTGTTATTACTCACTTGCTGAAGGGAATGTGGATTCTAGTTCACTGAACTGCCTAGTTAATTGAGAATTTTTTGTTTGTCTGAGACAGGTTCTCGCTATGTAGTTCAGGCTGGTCTGTGATCCTCCTGCCTCGGCCTGCTGAGTGCTGGGATTATAGGTGTGTCCTACCATGCCCAGCTTTGAGATTTCATGTAAGTTCATAATTAACAAAATGAACTGTAACCAAAATGACCTTCAGGAGTCCTTTCTGAGAAACTCACAAGACGGGAACCTGTCTCTATAAAAGATACAAACCCATCTTTTTGAGAGTTAAAAGTTATGAAGACTTTTCCTCAGTTTCATAAAGAAATATGGAGTATTTTAAACATCTCTTTTTATAAATATGTTTTTATTAATCTGTATTAACTTTACAAAACATTGAACTTTAGTGTGGTATTTTCCTATCTGCATACCTCGATCATATCCATCTCTGTCGTTCTCTCCTGTACTTTGTCCCTCTCCCCCTTACTCCCTCCTCTTGTCTACGAATGGTCTCCTTTCTGCTTAAGTGGCATCTTTTCTGAGTCCACATATTAGGGAAAACCACATTTTCTCTACTCATTCATCTGTTGATGGTCACAGAGACTGGTTCCATATCTTAGCTACTGTGAATTGTGCTGAAATAAAAATGGGTATGTGGGTATCCTGATAGCATGCTGACTTTTATATCATCTGAGTGTTTACCAAGAAGTGATATATCTGGATTATATGGTAATTCCATGATAGTGCCTTGAGGAACCTACATACTGATTTCCATAAGAGCTTCACTGATTTATACTTCGACAGGCAGTGGAGAACACACCCCATAGCCCTGCGTCTGTTTTTGTGTGTGTATTGTTGAAGATAGCCATTCTGACTGTGGTGAGAAGGAATCTCATTACAGTTTTGATTTGCATTACCCGAATGGCTAGAGATGTTGGACATTTCTCATATACTTATTGGCCGTTTTTACTCCCCCTAGAAGTCCCAATTTTATTAAATACTTATTCTTACAACCTAGAGATTCCAATGAAGTTTGGTAAAACTTATTTTTACTTATTAAAAATTGCCTAGGGGCTTACTGGGAGAAAAAGAGCAAAAAAAAAAAAAGTTGATAACAAATATATTAGAGTGTACTTCAGAGATTTCTGCAAAGTGTTGAATTAATGAGCGCTCACAATATAGACTGTGTAGATAGTTTTCTGGTAAGTTAAAGCAGAAATTATGCGAGGGTCTGCTTACTTTTTCTAAAAGCTTTGGCCCAGTATCTTTTGCATACTCGCTTCAAAACTCAGGTGTGTTCATCCCGAGAAATTTGAGATTTCCACTAAAACAAAATACTGTCCTTATTTTTTTCTTTTGAAGGCCCTGGTTACTTTGAAATTAAATGGTGAGGACTTTGAAAAAAACTAAGAAAATAGGTCACTGGGCAGATGTGCCAGCTACTAGCAGAATAGTTGCTACTCTGTGGGCCTCTCCTTAGAAAAGATTTGGCTCTCTTTGATTTAAAACAAAATTCCTAAATTTAAGATAATTCGAGGGAAGCATATGGCCCCCAAAATAAATGTCTTATGACTCCAAAAGTTTTAAAAATCAAAATTGCCTCCAATTGACAAATACAGTGTCTCTTTTTTTGATTTTATGGAAAAAAGGTAAAACAGAATTTTTTAATAAAATAACAGGAGAATCACAATAGCTAATACCTTACGTATTGTTATCACCCTGAGCAACTACTGAAAATGACAAATACAGCCTTACGTTTCTTTTTTTTTTTTTTTTAAATTTTATTTTAAAGACAAAAGAATGGAGACATATGAACCAGAAAAGCCATAAACAATACAGAAAATACAAAGTTATACAGAATATAGTAGGGAATTAGAACTGGATGTTGTATTACATAGTTATCTTCACATTAGTTAACACAAAAACATTAAAG
>PVLD010024553.1:0-25283 GCA_004027595.1 Dinomys branickii
GATAGTAGGGAATTTGCACTGGATGCTGTATAATATAAAGTTATCTTCACTTCTGTTAATACAGAAACGATTGAGGAAATACAGAATTATAGAGAACATAGAAGGGAATTAGCTCTGGATGCTGTCCTACATAATGTTACCTTCACCTTTGTTACTCAGTTACACGGATGATGGCCCATTTGATCATTCAATTTTTCTCCTCCCTCATCTCCGTTGCCCTACCACTCAATCAGTCATCTTCCCTGTGATAATAACTGTACTCCTGGGTTTATCTATATCCTTGGATTCTCACCTTGGAAAGAGATATAGCTGCCTCAGACTATACTATAACATACATGGATATATACAAACTGCCATGGTTGGAGGTAGGAAAGCACATATGCTCACAGTGGACCACCCGGCTCCACCCTGTTGTCGTGCTATGGGTGGGGGTGGGTCCAGTCCATGAGGTGCCCTGAGCGGGGCCCTCAGCGGAGCAGCCACCAGGCCCACTGTGGAGCAGCAGCGGAGCAGCCGCGGGGCCTACAGCGGCACAGCCATGGGGCCAAACATCTATTTACCATTACTCAATTTAACAATAAAGCATAATAAGTACCTTTTTAAAAAAATCCTCAAGTGGTCAGCTTTTCTGTGTCTTCAGACTTCATAGTAAGTGTGGAGCCAAAGAGAAAGCGGGAGGGATATGTGGGCTGCAGAGCGGCCTGGCTGTGCAAGGCCAGTGAGCTCTGCTTTGAAGGTTCCACCAGCCACTTAACCAGTGATCACTATTGCTGCCATTTCTGGAAATGCCAGTGAATGTGGCATGAAATTTAAACATAAATGAGTTTTTACAACTGACTACTGCTAATGCAGGCTCATTTCAAAACTCTTAAACATTCTTTCCATTAGAGTGCAGTTTACAGCCGTGAGTTAGGCATAAAGACAAATTTCATAAACATAAATGTAGCATACCAAAAGTAATCATAGTGCTAAGTGTCCAGCCACTCAGAGCTCCCTGAGCTAAAGCTAAGCTCACGTGCTCCCTTGGAGGACACCAAACCTATCAACACCAGCTGCAGCTTTTGAGCTGCACAGCTCAGGCCCTGGTGTGTCAGCAACTCGCATCCTTTCCTTGGTCCATCTGGCCACCCCACCCTGTTCATATCTTTACATTTTGTTTTTGATCACCAGATGAGCTCCTGACTGCTGTAGGTGTTGCTCTGTGGTAATAAAGGAAGAGAGTGAAGTCCCCTCGCTGAGCCCTCCCCCGGTCCACTGGGTTACAAATGGATGCATACACATCCTCTTATTTATAATCTTTATTTTACAAACACCAGAACACACTTTTTAGTGCAGCTTGCTATTCATACTTAATATGTACATACTTACTATGTTCATTCTAAATACATAATATATTTGGCATCTTATAATGCCAGTGCATATAAATCTACCTCTTTTTTAAATGCATATACAATCATCCTTCCTTACCTGAGGTTGCCTATGGTCAATTACAGTTCAAAAATATTAAATGGGAAATTCCAGGAATAAACAATAAGTTTAAAATTTTGTCATTCTGAGTAATATGATGAAATATCATCTAGCACCATCCTGGTCCATCCCATCCTAATATGAACCAAGCCACTGGTCATATCCATAGTGTATGTGCTACCCACATGTTAGTCACTTAGTAGCCTTCTTGGTTATTTGGTTGACTGTCATGGTATCACATACTTCTGTTCAAGTATCAGTGGCTTTATTTAGAAATGGTTCCAGAGTGCCAAAGTGTAAGGAGGCACCAAGGTATAAAACATGAAGGACACGTTAATTCCAGTACTATGGGACAATGCTGCAGGGTTTAGTATAATGTGTGGTACTGTCCGTGGTTTCCACCATCCAGTGGGGGTCTTGGAGTGCATCCCCCATAGATAAGAGGGAACTACTGTACTGTAACCAGTCTCCCATAAATGAACATTGAAATAGTTCCTCCGAATGTGCCCAGACACAATATACGGCACGCACACATGCACACACACATATATTTTTGGTCTTTGGGAATTTCTGAAGGATGACTGTCTACCAAAATGCCTTTGCTGGATCAAGATGAACACAGAGTAAGAAGTGAGACAGTATTGACAGGTTGCCCCCTTGAAATGAATTGTATCTGCTGGCATTGTTCACAAAAATGGAAATAGCTGCTTTCCCCCATCATTGGCTATTTTAAGTAGGGAAAACTGTCACTTTGCTTTGCATTCCTAGCTACATGCCTCAGGTGCCAGGGAGTCACACAGTGAGTCTCCAGTTCCTACTGGCCCATGTGGCAGTAATGTCAAAAGCACTGTTTAAAGTCCCCCCAAATCCTACTAACCCAAAGCAAATGCCCCAAACAGTTTCAACATATTTCTTTCATGCCTTTTTTCTTTTTCTCTTGTTGCTATTTTCCTCCTTTTTCTTTTGTCTTTGTTAACCGTCACTCTCAATGTTTGTCTCTCTTTATCCTCATTCCGCAGGATGGACTTGGTGCAAATTCTTGGGATCTTGGAATAAAAAAAGGGCATTAGGAAGAACTAAGAGTACCTGATGATGGACTTGAATTAATGTCAACTATCCATATTGATTCATTCATTGTAATAAAAATGTGCCATCAGAAATTCATAAAGGGGCATATAGGGTATAAGTATATGTGAATTGTCTGTATTTTCTTTGTTAATTTTTCTGTAAATCTATTTAAAACTAAAACTGTTCTAAAATTCCAAATGTATGTATTTTTTAACATGATGAATTAACTCGAGTCACCATACCTTCTTAGGCTCCTCTTGGCTGTGATAGCTGCTCAGACTGCCTTGTTTCACTCACCTTGACAGTTTTGAGGAGCGCTGGTCCGGGGTTTTGTAGGACAGCTCTTGCTGGAATTTACCTGATGTTACTCTCATGACTGGACTAGAGTTGTAGGTTTAAGGGGGAAAGACCACAGAGGTAAAGTGCCATTTTGTCCCAACCACACCACGAGAGAACTTATGACCCAGTGCACGTGATGTCTGTCTAGTTTCTCCACTGTAGTGTTACTCCATTTCTTTTTTTAACCTCTTTGTACTCCTTGAAAGGAAGTCAGAGTGCACAGACCACACCTAGGATGTGAGGAGCTAGGCTCTACCTCCTAGGAGAGGGAGTGTCTACCTACGTATCATTATAGATGTGTGGAGTTCCCTTATGCGTTGGATTATAATCCAATACTAGTGTGTTTTGTTCTCATGTGTAAAGTCTATTCTGTTGGGTCTCTTCCGGTGATTGCTGTGTTCCTTTGACACACCCAGCATTGTCGGTTTCGGTCTTGAAAACTTCCTTTCTTTAAAGGTACTCAAACTCGTATTTCCTGCCCCAGTCTGCACTCAGTCATTTCTCCAAGGATCTGAGCTCCTGTTACTAGACAGCGGTTATTGGGAAACAAGATCTGAGTGCAGCAGTGTGCTTGTAGGTACTACATCCTTGCTTCCAGGTGCTGTCCTCAGACAGAGCAAGAGAGTAGATGCTCGTACAGTGGCCCATGTCTCTGTGCATCTGTACATATTCCCGCATGTGCCATCTGCACCAAGGTGAAGCCCAACAGGAGTTTATACTGATATTGCCAACGCCAGTCCATTGCCACGTGAATCATTTAGCCTCCTCTCCTTTGCATGATTTGTATTTTTACATTTTTATTGTCCTGTAATCCACATGCCATAAAATTCACCCGTTTAAAGTATAAAATTCAGTGGTTTCAGTATATTCACAAGATTATGCAGCCATCACCACTGCCTAATTGCAACCCATTTTTATCATTTCACAGATAAACCCCATACTCATTAGCAGTTGTTCCAGATTTGCCTAATGTCTAGCAACAGTCTGCTTTCTTTCTCTAGAGATTTGCCTACAAAGTCTGAGTGGTTCACATAAATGCAATAATATTTTGTGGCTTTTGGTGTCTGGCTGCTTTCCTTTAGCACAGTGTTTCCAAGGTTCAGCCACACTGGGTCAGATATCAGCACTTAATTCTTTCTGTGGCTGAATACTGTTCTGTTGTATGCACAGATCACGTTTTATTTGTCTGTCATCACTTGATGGATGTTTAGTTTGTTTCTACTTTTTTTTAATACTGTTGCAATAAATATTCTTGTAGAGGTTTTGTGTAGATGTTTTCATTTCTCTTGAGTATATAAGAGCTGATAAAAAATTTGGTGTGTGTATGAAAAGAAAAATTCCTTACAGTAAAAGGTATATTGTCACTAGTCCCTCTCAAAATAACCCCCTGCACACACTTTGAATACACTTGCGCCTCATTCTTGCCCTTTCTGAAGCAGTTCTGGATATTTTCTTTCCCGATCTACTGTGTGAGGCATGATGAGTACAGTGTGTACCACTGCTAAGTACTGTCCACCACAAAGGCCTCATCTATCTTATTCAAGGGTCTGGCACTCTGTGACCTCTGACTCTTCCTCAGAAGTCAAAATGACCAGGACAGGTCAATATTTTTAATAGATTCAGGAATACTTGAGTCAGCCCTAACTAAAGACACTCACAAAAGACAGCACCACTCAAGACACTCACAAAGACTTCCAGAAATGCTTCAGAAAGTAGCGAGAATGATAAGTGTGTTTGAAGCATGAGGGAGTTTTCTGAGGGAGACTAGTGGCAGTGTAAGAATTTTCTTTAAACTTAGGCAGCCATTGTAGTTTTCGATCGTACGTTGTATATGTAAAGGCTACTCACGGAGCTGCTGGGTAGTGGTAACTAAGTGCTTAATGTTCCAAGGAACTGCCCAAGTGTTTTCCTCAAGCGATACTATGTGTATTCCCACCAGCGCTGTGAGATGGTTCAGATTGCTCCAAAGCCCCGTGAACACGTGACTTTACCTCTTTTCTGCGGTGGGCATCCTGGTGAGTGTAAAGTGGCATCTGACTGTGCTGCTGATTCACGTTTCCCTAATGATTACTGGCTTTGAACATCTTTTCATGGCCATTTGTTTATCTTCCTTAGAGATACGTTTGTGCAGATCCTTTGCTTATTAATTGGATTGGCTTCCTAGCACAGAGTTGTTAAGTTTTTTTTTTTAAGATTATCTGCTATTAGACCCTTATCAGACATCTGCAAATATTTTCTTCTATTCCTTGGTTGTCTTTCATTTTTTATAATGTTTTATGAGGCACGGAACTTTGTAATTTTGATGAAGTCCAATTTATCTAGTGTTAATTTGTTTGCCTATGCACGTGTTAAAGAAACATGGTTATATATTTTTCAAGCAAAGTACCCAGTAATCCAATACTTTCTTCTTACTTTCAAACCTGACAATAATTTTATAAGCTTTCATTTTCCACTGAACTTCCCATCTTGACATTGTTGAGACTGCTTCATTTTTAAATTAAAAAATAGGGATTAACAAAAGTAATCAGTAGTTAATTCAATTTATTAAGATATTGTATCAGTGTTAGCTCATCATTGTGTTTAGTATTTCATCTCTTCTGTGGTTGAAATACATTCTCAATAATTCTTTTTAGGGAAAATTTTGGAGTGTTAAGTTCTTAGTCTTTGTATTTCAAAAGCATGTCTTTATTTTGCCTCAAACTTAAAAGACAACTTAGGTATAAATTTGGAGGGCCATAGTCATTTGTCCTCAAGATTTTGAAGGTTGTTACTCTGATCCTGTCATGCTGGGATGCCTGCTCTCTGTCAATTCTTGGTAATATTTTTACCACAGTCTTTTTTTTTCTTTTTGAGGCAGGGTCTCACTATGCAGTTCAGGCTTACCTTGAGCTCACTTTGTAGCTCAGGCTGGTCTAGAACTCACCACAATCCTCTTGCCTCAGCCTCCCAAGTGCTGGAATTATAGGGGTGAGCCACCACGCCCGGCTACCACAGTCTTTTTAAGGGTTTTCTATTTCTCCTTGACGTACCAGTTTTATTCCATTATATAACAGTATGGGATAAGCTTTGTTTCCTACCTGGTGCTTTCGACCTAAAGACCCATATCTTCTTTATTTATGGAAAATTCTCCGTTGTTCAAATTCTTTTCACTGCTGTCCCTTCTTTCTTTTCTCTCCACCTAAACACCTGCTGAGACTTCATCCACCCTCTGAGCTCTGTGAGCTTTGTCCATATCATGTTCGTTTCCTTGATTCTACCTATAAATTTACCAATTTCTTTAATTAGTGTCCAGTCTAGAATTTATTCCATTTATCGAGGGTTTTTTTAAATTTTAAAATGCAATGAGTTTATCTTTTCTGAGCACCAACTTCTAAATCATCACTGCCTACTATTCTCATGTGATATGTCCGTTTGTTTCATAACAGCTTTTTGTGGACATTCGTCTCTTATGAAGGACTCGGCTATTTTCACTACTTGTCAGACAGCTTTATGTCATTTCACCTTTCTGTTTCGGGGACAGAACACCCAACACCTGCAGCTTAGAGCAGGAGAGGTGCGTTTTGGCTCCAGGTTTCCAGAAAGCTCACTCCATACTCAGCTGGCTCCAAGGCAGAAAGGGCCCGGCGGAAGGCCACTTGCTTCCTGGCAGCCGGGAAGCAAACAGTGACATGAGGGCCTGAAAGAACGCACCCTTGTGTGTCATGTCACCGTGACCCACCTCCAGCCGGGCTCTACTTCCTAATGGCTTGCGGAGCTGTGAACTCATGAATAGATTAGTCCGCTGACGAGTAGCTAACCCCCGAGCCAATCACCTCCAAACGCCCCATCTCTAAATATACGGAAGTGGGGAGGTTCTTCTAGATGGAAATGGTAATGTGGTTTAAACGTGTTCCTGAGGGAAGAATTTACGGGCTGTTAGTGTGCGAGTTCTTCATGGGTGACATTTTTTTTATTGCAGGTTCAATTTGAGGAGCAGTGGTTTCATATTTGCTTTTCTCTCACTCTTTCTCTCTTGACCTGCTTCTCCCTGCCTGGTGTCTTTGGTTCCCTCCACCCTCATCCCCATGTCCGAGGACTGGCCCTCACAACGGTGGGTCAGAGCCCCTCGGTCACATTAGGAAGATGCATGTCAGTTCCTAGGTGCGAGACTGTGTCCGTCCTTCCTCCTAGACTCTCAGATGGTAACAGGCTTCAGCCCAGTGACATGCCAGAGACGCCTTCCCCCAGTTCATTAGCACTGACTGGTAACTGTGTGTGTGTGTGTGTGTGTGTGTGTGTGTGTGTGTGTGTGTGTGTGTGCTGGGGACTGGACATGCACCTCATGCATGCTAAGCGCGCACTCTGTCACTGAGCTACAGCACATCCCACACCTATTAGATTTTAAGGAATTTTGTGAAGTGGCTGTTAAATATTACAGTTACTATATTGTAGTTAGTACTTAACCAATAGCAGGTCAAAAAATATTTTTTATAAAAATTGTGTCTATACTGAACATATAGACTTATTTCTTCTTGTCATTATTCTGTCAAAAATACAGTGAAACAACTATTTGCATAGTATTGGGTGTGATAATAAGTGCCCTGGAGGTTATTTAAAGTGCACAAGAGCATGAGTATACATTATGTGCGAGCACTATGCCAGTTTATACAAGGGACTCAAGCGTCTCAGCTTTTGGTATCCAGTGGGGGTTCCTGGAACTAATCGCCCATGAATAGGAAAGAATGATTATATGTTAAATAGCAAAGGTAATAAATACTCAGAACTTACCACAGTCTAATTCTTTTGCTACCTGTGACTACTCCCTGTATGGACTATGACTATTATCTCTGCTCCCAGGGTCACTCACAGCTTCTGCACGCATACAGTGGAGGCACTGGGTAATGGTGCAGGCCGAATATCTCTTCCCGCCGCTGAGCAACTCGCGTCACACTGGCAACTTGACTTGAACTGTGACAGGAGTATTTACACCACAGAAATTGGTAGACATTGCTGGTTGAGTTTTTTTTAATCAGTACTACTAGGAGTTTGTCAAACATTAACCAGCCCACCTGGTTTCTCTTCATTGCTGAAACACAATACTCAGCACCCACAAGTTGATGGAGGAAAGGTTTATTGGGCCTCACAGCGTGTAGGGGTTTCTGTCCATAGCTGGCCGCAAGGCAGGGGGGTGTGGCAGAGGGGCATGGCAGGGGAGGGTTACTTTTGTCATGAGGGACAAGAAGCAGAAACAGATCAAGGGAGGAGGGAGGGAGAGAATCCTTCCAAGCCACACCCCCAGTGACCCTGCTCCTCTCACCGGGTTCCACCTCCCAGTATCATATTTGCTACACTGTAATCCGCTGATGGGACCCGTGATGTCACCTCCCCAAAGCCCCACCTCTGAGCACGTGAGGCTCTGGGGGGCATCTGGACATAAAGCGTAGCAACACCCCTGCTTGAGCCCCAGGCAGCAGCCGTGTCCTTCCACTTCCTCCCACGAACAGAGGCTCCATACATGTCCAGTTTCAGCAGAGCTGCGCAGCCTTCTCCGTCTCGCAGAAAGCACATCGCTCTCTGCTGTCCTCAGGAGCTTCACTCCAGCAGCTTTACAATCCCACTGACAACTTCACTTTTCTGTTCTGCTTCTGGCACATAGAGCTGTTTATTTTGGTATTGCGCCTACTTACATCCTTCAGTTTTCTTACATTTTATCTAGTAGAGCTGTAGACTTGGAGCAATGGGGAGACATTGTTAAACATACTCTTAATTAGAACACCACAACCCTTGCTTATTTGTTTGTTTATTTTTTTGCAGTATTTTCTCATCACTGAGACGCACTACCTGATACCTGCAATTTTAAGGAGGAGAAGTTTATTTTGTCTCACAGCTTTTAAGTTTTGGCCACAGTCGCATGACTCCAAGGCAGCGCTTGCAGACCCCAGGGACCCATTTCTTCCAGCCAGCTCCTCCCGCCCACAGCAAGTCAGCTGTACGCCCCCATAACCTTGTCACCTTCCACGAGCCCCTGCTATGAGCATGTGAGGCTTTGAGGGACATTTCAGTCCATGCCAGAACAGAGTTGAACCTGGCCTTTGTAAATGCTAGGCGGCCCTCCGCAACCATGCGAGGCCCTCAGTAAATACTGCGTTCTGTACATAGAGAGCTTCGTTCTCCTTTGTCTCTTTCAAAGTCATTTGCTGCGTCTTTCTGCTTTCACCGTGTTTCCTGCTACCTTCTTGTACTAGTTGTCCCAAATGTGCTAATGACACTGTGCATACGAGTTATCTTGGGAAAGACTCTGGATGTCATGCACGTCACCTACCTTCCTCTCGAGTACACCCAGAGTGAGATTATGCATTTACTGTAATAATATGGTGTTGTTCCCAGGAAAAGCATGGTGACCTCCTCCCTAATGTCCTTTCCCTTCCTTGCAGGTATCAGAGCTGTGTTCTCAGGCCACTACCACAGGAATGCTGGGGGTACCTACCAGGACCTGGACATGGTGGTGTCGTCTGCCATTGGGTGCCAGTTGGGCAAAGACACCCATGGGCTCCGAGTTGTGGTTGTCACCGCTGAGAAAATCGTCCATCGGTACTACAGCTTAGACGAGCTCAGCGAGAAGGGGATAGAAGATGACCTGAGGGAGCTGATCAGGAAGGAATGAGTGCCCCTTACGACCTGCTCCCCTTTCACTTCCAGATGTTTTAATTTGCCAGAAACAGCAGCAGCACACAACCCTTTGTTGTAGTGTAAGCATAGACCAGGCAGTTTTGTGAATTTGCATCCTTTTGCGTAAAGCCTATGCTAAATTATATTCCCAAGAGAACTGCCACGCAGAAAGCCTGGAAATAATTTTCTAATTATTATGTTAACTATCTCTGCATCAATGTTGGGGAAATTCTTCTACTGGTGCATTTCTCAACTCTGCCTTCAAATTAGATCGTTTCTGGCAGCATGTGATCAATGTCTACCTATTGACCTCAGTCCCAGCTTGATTTCCAAGTGTGGTCTTTGCTAATTCCTTGAACACACTGTATCTGATTATATTAAATTGTGGTCATGACTCCCAAAATGTTAGCAAAACAAAGGTCATCTCCTTTCCTTTTTAGCAAAACAAATAGCTGTCTCTCTCTCTTGTTCGTTCTCTCTCTCTCTCTGTCTCTCTCACTATCTCACTCTCAGAGCCATGTAAACTTTTTAAAAAGCCAAGTAGCTACCATTGGCTGTTAAATTCTGAAGTGTCAATTATTGCTAACGCTGGGAACAGAATACCTGATACAAGTTGGAACTTGAATTTGCCTTCCTGACACCTATAAAACTTACTTTTGCACAAAAGTTGGCTGTGTATGAAAATCTCACTAAGAAGACTGTGGTCAAGTCCCTAAGATATGCGTGGAAAGTCACTCTGCAGCCCAGTTAGTTCATCTGCAGCATTCTGGTGCTAGGGTCAGTTGACAGTGGGATTCTTATGGGGTCAGAGTGGCCCTTTGTTTACTAGCCTCAAAACTTCACCTGCTTCAATAAAAAAAGTGGAAATTGATGCAGACTTCTCAACAAAAACAAAGCAGAAATTCTGGTGGGGCCAAAACGGGCTTTCAGCCACACTAACTTGACACCAAATGTGGTTGAATGCACAGGTTCAGAATCCCTTGGCAGAATAGTATTGGTTCTTCAGAGCCGGCACTGTTTTTATGTAATGGGCTTTGCTGCATCTCTTGACAGCTCCCGGCCCTGGTGTCCTTTCACCTGTGCAGTTTGTTTATATGCTTACTTGCTTCTTTGGTGAGGATTAAACCCAGGGAATGTTGGGCTACATTCCTAGCCCTTTCATTTGACAAGGTCTCACTAAATTACCCAATGTGGCCTTAGGCTTGCAATTCTCCTGCCTCAGTCTCCCAACTAGCAGAGATTACAGACTGCACCACCATATCCAGCCAATCCATGTAGTCTTTTTCAAGAATCATCCTAGTGAACAAGTTACCAGGTACTGCAGATTCTGGCAGGCAATTTTGCAGGATTATGCAGTAGTATTCACTATGCCTAAAAATACTTTTAAAACCGACTGGTTACAAATGAACTGCAAAGTACATTAAGTTAAAAAAGAAAAAAAACTTTCTTGTTAAAGAGTTTTAGTCATCATAGCAAAATGATGGGAAATTAAATAGAAAGATAATTGGATATGTAAATTCATAAAGAACAAAAGACAGAGTTAATTATACTACAGATTGTTGGTGCACTGTTGTTCATTGTTATGTGCAAAAAAATTAAAAATTTTCCAAACTAAAATGTCCTGTGGTGCTTTGCTGCAATCCTGTTTTGTGTTCATTTTTCATCACAACAGGTTTGGATTTCAGAGGGCAGAAGGGGCGTAACTAAAGAGCAATGGGAGATAGGGGCAGTGGTGACACTGGCATTGTAAACACGTGGGCTCTGACTCCACAGAGGGGGATGCTCAGGAGGGAAATGAGAAGAATTTAACCACAGGACCAAAGAAGGTGCTGTCTTTCTCCTGCTCCTGTGTAGAATGGGAAGGCTGTGGAGATGATTAAAAGTAATGGGAATTTAAATCATTTTCTCACAAAAACCTAGTAAGTCAAAGAAATTGATTTGAAATACCCAAGCATATGCTGAGAAAAAGGAACCATATGAAGTGCCCACCATTTTAAAATTGCAAAACAGCTGTGTTCCATAACAGTAAGAGAGTCAGAATAAAGCTGAACAATGTTTCTGAGGACCGGGAAGTACGTTAATGTATCACTCAGGTAATAGATCACTAGTAGTGCATTCACTTACGATTTTGTTTAAAGATGAAAAACATCAAAAATAACTGCCGTAATACTGTGAAAAACAATAAAAGATGTCATGAGTACACTTGCTGTGGTTTTGCATGTTCTGTGTATCTCAAGTACTTTGGCTCAGAAAGGTGGGGTCACGTGGCCAAGGTCACCCAGTTCACCAGTGGGAGTGTAAGTGTCAGGATGCAGGCTCTTCACTCTCTCAGATTCTCACGCTAGTGAGACAATTCAGTGTTTACACATGTGGGTCTAGTTTATTTCACTTATGAGTATGGTCTTTGTTGCATCCATTTATCTATAAAAGTCTCAAGTTTATCCTTCTTTATGGCTGAGTAGTATTCTATTATATAAAAAACACCACATCTTTTTTATCCATTCCTTGGTTGATGGACATTTGGGTTGTTTCTAAGATTTAGCTATTACAAATTGTGCTGCTCTGAACATGGGTGAACATATATCACTGTGGTATGATGTTTTAAATTCTTCCAGGAAGGTACCCAGAAGGGGAATGGCTGGATTGAATGGGACCTCTAAACCTAATTTTTTGAGGAATCTCCACACTGATTCCCACAAGGGTTGCACCGGTCTACACTCATCAACAGTGGAGAAGGGTTCCTTTTTCCCCAGAGCCCCGCCAAGATTTGTTACTGTATTCTTGATGGTGGCCACTCCTTGTGGTACAGCCTTTATGTTACACCTCCCACTCCAGTCTGTAAGAAACATTGGCTCTTGTGCCCTTCCCATCAACTGTTTTTAAAAAAAGTTACTAAGAGGGGAAGATTCTTTCAAGTGATCTTAAATTGGATTGCCAAGGCTGAGAACAGCAAGTTGTGGATGAGGTCAGCATGATGATCATCCAGTTGCATTTACTTTTTACAAAATAAGTTTACCTTGAGTCTTTGATCATGTTTCTTGGATTGGAAAGAACAGGTAGGGGACCATCAGACTATTTTGTCATATTGTGTGGTTTTCAGCATTATGGGATTATGAGCTACCAGCAGAATTACAAGGTGGACAGTAGTTTTCAGCCTGAATAAATGAATAGGACCATTTGCCTTATGCACTTGTAAAAGATATGAGATGTAGACAACTGTCAGATCTGTGTACATTATGTATATACATGTAACACAATTTATTGTAGCTTGTGTTCTAATGCAGAATCTTTGGAGAAAAGTTGGTAAAAGCATCATTTATATTTACTTTAACTCTTCATGCTTATTCTCCAAGTAGCACCTCCCACAACTCTGTGCAGTCACAAAATTAAATAGCAATATTGTACGGAGCCAGGGGTGGATGGAAGGCTGAGGAATAATCTCTCAAGGCAAATTCTATCAAAAACTTTCCATAGGAGGCACAGCAATTTCTTACTCAGATAACCTTAGCGGTTTTGATTGCACATGCAAGAAATAGTGCTGTACTGGTAGTATTTTTAACAACTTCATAAAATACCATCTTGTGGCACTGGAGAGCTCGTGTGTGTGTGTGTGTGTGTGTGTGTGTGTGTGTGTGTGTGTGTAAGCATGCATATATTAAAATGGGGAGATTTTTTGAATAAAAATAACCTGTGGTATTTTTCTAGAAAGACTTTATTGAGTAAATTCCCTTTTTCTTCTAGTGGATTTTATGTCCTTTTTTTAACAGTAGTGACAACACACACACATACATACAAATTGGGTTTCGCATTTAGGGTTTATCTGCACAAATGAATTTCATTGAATGATTATGTGACCCTTCACTATTCTATTCTGACAGCTGTCTTTAAAGGGTAAGCCTTTTCATATTTGATGTTCTTAAAGTCTTTGGCATGAATCCTTGGTCTGCCTCACTCTGCCCCATGCCCACCTCTGAAGCCTCATCACACACCAGCTGTTTCCTCTGCAAGACTTCGGTTTCTTGTCAGCTCCCAGCTCACACTTCACCACAGCACACAACCAAAGTTGCCCCTTGGCTCCTGACATGCATTCCCACTCCTTTATCTTCATAACACATCAAGAAATGTGCCCGTTTGATGGTCTTTAAATGTAACCTCTAGGAAGATACAAGCATTCACCTATGTATTCCCGATGCCACCCTGTGCCTAGGTTCTCAGCCAACAGCAAAGAAATTGGGGGTAAAAAAATAAATGTCCTGATGTCTAGTTATTTGAAGCCTGGCTCACTGGTTGAGTACCATACAGTGACCAGGCGAGTGAGCTAGATCAGAGACTGACTCACAGTAAGGTTACAGGTAGGGTACTCAGAGGTTACATCGATGGAGAGGACTCCTGCAGAAATTAGCAGCACTGAAAGAGACCTACGGGCAGAATGAGATCCTTAACACAATTGTTTAAGCAAAGGAAGAGAAAGGTGGAAGACAAGAAAGAATGAAGGAGAATGTTGGGAACCCCCCCACCAAAGCATACCAAGGAAGAAGGGACTGACTGCGCCTGGAGTTCAGTGTTTTCAGTCCACCTGCAGGTAACTACGGAAACCCTAAAAACTAACTGTGGACTTGGAAAATAGAAACTTAGAGAATAATGCTGCAGGGAATGTGGGAGTGCAGATGTCTGTGAGGTGATGACAACTTAGGTGTTTATCTGTGGACAAATGGATAATTAGGTGTATACAGAGATAGAGAGTGAGGTTCATACCCATAGATATGTGTGTACATGTACGTATGGACACGTACATGCATCTCCATAAACAAAACAAAGTGTAGTCTTTAAAATACAGGAGATCCTGCCCTTTTCCACAACCTGAAGGACATTATGCTAAGGGAAGTAAGCGAGACACAAAAATACTGCATGATCTCACTTATATATGAAATAAAAAATTGAAGGACCAAATATACAGAGATAGAGAATAAAACAGTGGTTAGAAGAGCTGGGTTTGGAGAGAGATGGATGGATGTGGGTCACTGAATACACAATAAAAAATACATCAGATGAATAAGTCAAAAGATCGAATGCAGAAACAAGACCATAGTGATAGTGTGTTGTGTTGAGTGCTTTTGCTAAGTGGGTAAATATTCACTGTTCTACCACTAGGAGGAAAATAGTCACTATATGAGATGATGGTTATGCTGATTTGTTCCATCACAGGAAGAAAAAAATATATCTATATAACATTGTATACCTTAAATGTCACAGCATATTTTAAAAATAATTTTAGAAAGCTAAATCAAATTAAAACTTAGAGAAGTATTATCACGAAGGTGATAATCCATTTCCTTCCCCTTCCTACTACTTCGTCCTGAGGCCAAACCACAGCTATAAGGCAGCACTCTAGGACAAATACTGTTTTTAGTAAAAATATTCAATCACTTACAGCAAAGGAAGCAGAGAAAGCAGCCCAGGCCACTGCGCCACAAGGAGTCCTAACAGAGAGGGGCTGAAGACAGAAACCCCCTGACTTTATGTGTGAACTGTAAAGCTCTGACTCGCCCCCCGAGGCAGCATGAACAGAACAAAAAAGCTTGAAGAATTGAACCATGATGTGACCACAGCCCAGAGCAAGCACCTGAGAACCTACTGTTACAGTCTAATCAGGTTAACTGCCTGCTACAGCATAATGCATCGACATCCTTCAGAAAAATATCCCAGAATCCAGGTTCTACACAACCCAGCATTCTCAAGGCCCTTTAAGTTACAAACCAAATTGGTTGACACAGAAAAAGGAAAGAAAATGTGAGTCACTCTTAAAGGAAATGATCAAAATGGGAAGAAAGCTCATTTGAGAAACAGAACATGTAAAAACTCAAGTGGAAATTTGAGAACTAAAAAAAATACATTGAAAGTTTTAAATTCACTAAATGGGCTAAAAAGAAGAATGAAAGGAGGAAAGAGTGACTGTGAAGATAGATCAATAGAAATTATCCATTCAAAAAGACAGGAGAAAAAATCTTGGAAAAAACAATTAGGAAAACCTCAGATACTTATGAGATGATGTCAGAAGCTCTAATGTATGTATTTAAGGTCCTCTGAGTACCAGAAATGAAACAGAAGGAAAGAAGCCATTTGAAGAAGTAATAGTGAACAACTTCCCATACTTGGTGAATAAAAAAAATTTGTAAACTCCTGATTCTCAGCCAACACAGAAGACATGCACTGTAGAACGAAGTATTATGGACTTGGACTTTATTACAGATTTTGGTCTTCAAAAATACTTGGAGATTCCATCTCACCCCAGTCATAATAGGTATTATCAAAAATCAAACCCAGTACATTCCAGTGAAGGTGCAACAATGAAGGAGTCCCCTGTGATGCTGGTGGGAATGTAAATTAGTACAGTTACTACGCAAATCAGTATGGACGGCTCTCAAAAAACTAAACCTAGAACCACCACATGACCCAGCTATACCACTCCTTAGTCTATAATTGAACAAATCAAAGTCGGCGTACTGTGGGGACAGCTGCGTACTCAGGTTGCTGGTACACATTTCACAACAGCTCCCCCCACCGGAAACAGCCTCGCCTCCTTCCAGCCGATGAGAGGATGAAGAAAACAAGGTCTCTGTTTGCAGTGGTGCATTCAGAGTGAAACCATGTTACTTGCAGGAAACTGAATGGAGCAGAATCATCCTGTTAGGTGAAGTAAGCCAGACTCAGAAGGACAAATATGTTCATTCTCACATGTGAGATCAAGAAAGGCAGAAGGAATGGAGGGAAGAGATGACAAAGCAGGAAGGAGACCTAGAAGGAGAGGAAGGCAACAGGGAGAGGGAGAGGGAGAGGGAGAGGGAGAGGGGAGGGTGAGCAGGGGAGAGGCGTGGGGAAGTCACAGTGCGTCAGAGGCACGTATAAATTTGTCAAAACAAAACCCACAGTTCTGTATAACTAAGACACACTGAGAAAAATAATAAAAGGAACAGAGCGAAGCCTTACGAATGGAATGTCATAAAATATCACAGTTAAATAGTCCTAAATTCCTAATTCCTACTGAGTTAACCATAAACCTTTAAACAAATGGTTCCTTTCATATACACACTTTTAAAATACCAGAAATCATAATAATTAAATTCAATAAATAATTATTTTAGAGTAATCTTAATATCTAAAGTTTCCTCGCTTGAAAATTATAATGTATAAAATATGTTAATTCAACCTAATTAATTATTATGAAGCAGCTTTAAGCTTTATTTTAATTTTTGGATTCATTGAACTCAAGAATCTGGGATTTATATGTTATATATGTTGTAATTAAAGCTATAAATGTATTCATAAGCACATTTATAAAAAATTATAATGGCTTATGTTGAGAGTCTGATTTTGTTGCTCTTAGCATTGCAAACAGAGTAAAAAACTTTTGAACGTTAATTTTTTTTGTTTTTTTTTTTTGCTCTTCAAAGACATAAAGAAAGCAGAAAGGAGGACTGGCGGTGTTGCTCAGTAGCAGAGCATTGGCATAGCGTTTGCAGGGCCCTGGGTTCCACCACCAGCACTGCAAAGGAGAGAAAGGGAAAAGGGATGAGGGAATGGATGGAAAGATGGGACAAAGGGAAAGCAGAAGCCACAAGCTGGAAGCGAGGATGGAGTAAGGGAGGGCGGAAGAAAGGACGAGAGGTGGGAGGGAGGGAAGAAGGGAGAAATTGGAAGGCACACCCCAAGCTGGAAGGGTATATTTACATTTATCAGATACAGCACTTATATCTAAAATACATAAATGATTCTTACAACCCAACTTAAACATTTAATTTACAAGATGGCAAAATATTTGAATAAACACTTAAAAACACAAGCACATGGCAAATGAACATATAAAAAGTGCTTAACATCATAGCCGACCCCGAAGTGCAATCTAAAGCCATGGGATACTCAGACACTCACTAGGACGGCCAAGATGAGGAAGAAGGAGGACACCAAGTGTGTGAGGGTTTGGTGTGACTTTAACTCCTCGACGTTCCTGAGGAGAATATTAAAAGCTATAGTGACAGAAATCCGACCTGTGGTTGGCTGGGGACGGGTGGAAGAAGGGGTGACCAAGAGCGCAGGTGGCAGTTTTACAGGTGTAGAATCAGCAAGGCTCACTGAAGTGCACATTTTAAATATGTGCAGTTTAACGGTTTATATTACATAAATGAGATCTCAAAAAAATTGTTTAAGCACAATAAAAATAAGAGGAATTTCCCCGGCCTGGGAAAGGGTGCTATGTTTTGAGGGGAGCGTCAGCTTTAGCCAGAGAGCTTTTCCTTGTGTGAGGTGCTGTGTACAGGGGTCTTGGGCCCCTGGCATGGGACCCTGGCTTGAACGTGGGCTCTTTCTTGTGCCCCGGGTTCTTGAGGAACTTCTTTACCTGTCACTCTCCTCTTTAATAAATAAGAGCACAGAATGCTTCTAGCTGGAGTGACAATATCAGATCAGAAGTGTCTTTACAAGTAGGAGGATTATTGTTCTCACTTCATGTCAATGGCTCTAGGATGTTCTGGAATGTTCCAGCAGCTCCACATGTCTACTCCCTATGTTGACACCTCCATAGTTGTTCTATCAACAAGATGTCTGCCTTGCTCCAAGCATCACACTCTCATAGAACCATGACAGGAAGAAAGGAATGATGGAAAAGCGTTTATCTCAGGAGTAATTCTTCTGAGAGGAAAGTCTCGCTCAGAGCCCCAACAGATTTTCTCTCAGATCCCCTTGATTACAACTAGAGATGCGAGGGATACAACCCACTATTAGCCACTGCAATATGAAGGTTGAGGACCACTGGTGGTTTGTGAAAGCAGGGTCCTGGGGACAATGGGATCCACAACACAACTTGCTCAAGAGATAAAGAATGAGAAAGAGAAGAGAATAAGCAAAGACCTATTTTCCCAGAGAACTTACGAGGGATGTAGACTGAGGGTTCATACGTGGAGAAAAGTGTGGCAACTATAACAGGAGAAAGAAAACAATTCTGAGGACAAGGGCACAAATGGACACAGGAAATGAGATGCGTGACGGAATGCGGACCCTCGAAGGGGAAGAATGGGGCCCCAAGCACAGCCTCAGCCATTAGAAAAGACATTTCCTTTTAGACACAAGGATGGAGAGGATATGGAGGGGCTGAGAGATGGGTGTGCAGCCCTGGGCCGATTATCCATCACTTAACCTACAGGCGCGTGTCCACTTCCTGCGGAGTCGCCCTCCAGAAGCACCCTGTGTCCGTGCTTCGCTGTGGGCAAGCAGGACTCCGTATGTGCAGCAGCCACCATCTGCACAGCACTGGCAGTGCCTGGCTTTCGCTTCCTCTCCCCGCAATGTGGCTGCGTTTCAATCATTGGAGGAGAGCAAACCAGGGCTGTTACTGCGACATCTGAAAGTCCCTCTGTCATCTTGCATGCTGTCCTCTCAAGCAGTGGATGGTTTCACCTCATAACGACTTCAAAAAACTTTCTGGATTTGCCCCTTTGAAAACTACTGAATGGGAACATCACACCCTTCTACCACACATTTGGCTGTCACCAATTTCCTGAAAAGCTATTAAAATGTTGCTATACTTGTCACAGCGGCCTGACTTTCCTGTTCTCTTCTGTTTGTGAGACAAGATGCACCCTGAGGGTGGAACAACAGCATCGTGTTAGTCTCAGTGTTCTCTCTGCCTGACCCTCCCTAGGAATATCTGTTCCCCTACGTCACTTAACAACCCTCCCACACCCTGAACATTCCCTCCAATTACTCACTCACCCTGCAGATGTTTGCCCAGTGGAAATCACTCCCTGTGCACAGATAGCAGCCTCCGGTTTCATGAATCCGTTTAAATATTGATGTCTCTGTGTCCTGGGCAGTCTTCTCTGTTCCCTTCTGTTCCTGGGAAACCTCATCTGCTCTAAAAATGGTCATGACCATTTTTCTGATGACAATTCATACACAAAGTGTTTTTAAGACAAGATGACCTTCTGCTGACAACATAGCATGACAGCGTCCAAAGACAATTCACACATGCCATTTCCAAATGTCATTCATCTCCCTTCCAAAAGCACTTTCTCTGCAAGTGACAGCGTCGTCTGCCCATGTGTCTTAAATCAGAAGCTCAGAAGTTCTGTCTCTCTCTCGGCGCCATACCCATCCCTCCCAATTGCTAGGACGAAAGTGCCCCTAGCCCCCTGTGCAGCAGTAAATGCTAGAAGTTCCTAGGTCAGGCCTCAGGCCCCAACCCACCTGGGCCGCTTCCAGCTCCCTGCGCCAGTCAGCTTCCTAACGTTGCAAACCTGCATTACTTTATCTGTGAAATGCAGACAGCAGTGGAGCCTGGAGCCATAGAGTTGGTGCTCAAAAAGATCATCCCCTCCAGAAGTGGTGGGGAACCCCTATAATCCCAGCGCTCTGGGAGGCTAAGGCAGTACAGTCTGGGCAAGTTAACAATTTAGAGAGACTCTCAAATTTTTAAAAAAAAATTGTATGGGGAGGGTACTAGGGATGCAGCTCAGTGGGAAAGCTCTGGTTCAATCCCAGAATTGGAAAAATAAATACAAATACCCTTGCCATAGCTGCAGCTCTCACCCGCACACCCCCAGCCACCGCTGCAGCCCCCAGCCCGTCTCCTTGCCTCCCCGTCTTGCCTCTCCTATGACCTCATCTAACTGCGCTGATTGTCTCATCCTCTCACCAGGCCCAGGGAAGGTACTGGCGCAGCTGTTCAGTCAATTGACCTGGAGCTGCAGGAGCACAAAGGATGTCATGGGACTCAGGGCCTGAACTTGAGCAAACAAGATCAAGCTGAAGTTGGCCTGGAGAAGGAGGCAGAAAGGCGCTCCAAGCCCAGGGAATGGCTGGCACAGAGCCTGGATACGCAGGGCAGGACTCACAGCACAGCTCGGGACAGGATGGTGGGAGATGAGCTGACGGGGGTGAGGGAGGGTGACACGTGCTGAGCCAGACTCCTGGGCTCTTTCTTAGTCCTTCCCCGTCAGTGCTCCCCGAGTTAGGAGCTCCTCTGCCCACGGGTCCATCTAGACATCCTCCCCTTCCTGGGCCCAGGTCCCATCCTGTCCCTCTCAAAAGCCCTCTGTGGCTCCCCTCCATGCCCCGCCCCCCAAGTGCTGCCATGCAGACACCACGTACAGGAGCATTTGACTCTACTCTGCTTGGAGTGCTCGTGCAGCAAACCCAGAGGACAGGATATCTGCTCCCGGACAGAGTCTGCCTCCACATTCCTGAGATGCATGTTCTGTCAGTTTTTAACATTTCCGAAATCAAAATGTGTTTCACAACCAGGGCCCCTTTAACATGTAGGAAATGTAAGAAGGGACAGTTAAAAATGGAAAGGCGAAAGGAAGGAAAGAAGGAAGAGGATGTAGTTAACAGGGTGACATTGGCTTGAGTTCTGACCCTGGCCCTGGCTCTGCCGCTCACTCTGGGACACTGGCTCTGGGAATGTAGTGCCTTGTTCTGGGGCTTGGTTTCTTTTTCCATAAAATGGGACAATATAGTACTTTCCTGCAGCATGTACCTGATCTTATTGATTAATTCACTTAGCACTATCTGTGCAGGTCATTACGGAGCAGCACAGAGCCCAGCAGAGCAGACACAGCAGCCGCCGCCTCCTCCTTGTGGGCAGAGCCTCCCAATCCCCTGAGAGATCTGAGTGCCTGGATTCTTGGGTTACGTCAGTGGTGATGGCTATGATATCCCATGAGAGGGGCATGGTGAGAAGGGATGGAGGAGGGAGGCCAGGTGCTATGCATAGCAGGGCAGTCACTTATCTTCTTTAGAATTCAGCTCCAAAAACAGTCAAACAGACTGCTGCCGTCCAAGAGAGGCAGCTGAGATGCGAGGGAGGTCAGCTAAGTAAAATCAGACACTTTCCTGATTGTCACCTGAATGCTGAAAACAACCCCACCAAGGAAGGTTCTTTGTTCTTTCGTTATCCCCATTTCACAGGTGAAGAAACTGAGGCAGGGGGCATTAAGGAGCTCATAAGCACTAGCGGGGGGATTCAAGCCCAGAACCTAGGACAACACTGTACCAGGCCTCACAGTGGCCGACTGGGGTCTGGATGATGAAAACTCCCTCAGTGGAGTGTACTGAAGTGACAGCATACCCCCAGAAGCTGAGTGGGGTGACTGTGCTAACCAACAGCCACCAGCGCGCCTCCCAGAGGCAGAGGTCACACTGCCTGTCTCAGAGTCACACGCTGGAAGGCAAACGCTTTGCATCTGACACAGCATCTCCACTGACAAATGGAGCCGAGTTTGTGTATTCAATTATTCAACCCAGTGAAGTGTTTTCTTCTTGTCTCTCCAAGGAATTCTAGCAGTAAAATAGCACATTCCCAGAAAGATCTCCAGCAGAGGGGTTTCTGGGCCAACCTCTCACCTGCAGAGATTCCACAGGGATGAAAAGAAAGTTTCATTAGCTTTATTTACTTCTCCCAGTGTAATTGGCTGGCAGAGGATAAACGCTGATGTCACGTCTCATTAGCAGTGGCCTCTGCCCCCCTGGTCACAGTACCCTGCCTGGCTTGTTTATGGATAGAGCAGTTTCACAGGGAGCGGCTTTATGAACTAGCGCTCTCGCAGAGAGGCTCTAATTACCAGTTAGGAAAACAAGCTTTTTGATGTTGTGTAGACAGTTGAGCAGCATCTCTCTGATAGGGCGGATAATTGTAACACCCTTTCCGGCAGGATGGGCTTTTCCAAAGGCGCCTGGGGCACTGGGAATTAGGAATTTGCCTCCACTTTCCTCTGTCCTGGGTACTTTGCTGCAATTGTGTTCTTCAAGGGCTGTAAAGTCAATTGTTTACTCTCGAATGGATTTTGCTGAGCACCAGACATTCCTGTTAAACAACCAGGGCAGTCACCGGGCCCTTGGGTAGCATTTATTGTCATGAAATCAATCCCCACCTAAAAGAAAAACAGTTCAATACCTAAAGAATTATGATGGGTACAAATATGAACTGGTCCTGGTAAATTTCACAATGTGCTTTGTTGAAAAAAGGAAAAGGAGTAGGGGAATAGTTGGAATTCCCCTGTGCCAGAATTCCTTTGAGCTTCTGACAGAGAAAGATTTTTTAACAGAGTTAATTATATTCGGAGGCTGCCAAGCTAGCAACATAGCTGCTGCTTCCACATCACCAGTTCTGGGACATCAGGAAGAGCAAACCCAGGACATAGAGCAGGTGCGTCTGAGCTTCCTCCATTGCAAGGACATTGCCTTTTTCACCTGGTCCTCAACACCCTGACCCCATCAAAGTCCACAGAGTTTCTGTCTGGGCATTAGATCCCATGTTGTCCTACATTCTCATCCTTTCTCTGAGCACCTTGGCTGACGATGTCAGACATGTCTTTGCCTGTGAGCAAACACCATGCCTCCCCACATTTTCCCAAGCAGGCCGAAGGTCTCCCAGTTCCCCACAAGCCTTCCAAGAGGCCACCACTCTACTCCTTTCACTAGCAGATATGCTTGTTTGTGAATTGCTGGGTACCTGCTCTGTACTTGGTCTACCGAAGTTATCCACCGATCTCCTAGCGACTCATTGCTCTTTATGGAAGGTTCAGGGACCGAATTAATGATATTCTGTCCATCCCAAGTCTATCTCCATCCTGAGTCACACTGTGTCATGGGAATGACCCATTTGCAATGGATAGCTATGGCTTGCACCTGTGCCACATCCAACACGCCTCTGAGTGCATGTTGGGGGACCGCGTGTCCTCCACTGTAGTCTGTGCTGTTTAATGAGGTTGGTCTCATCCTGGGCTTTGCCAAGGTGGAAACAGAGGTGTATGTGATGTATCACGGTGCCATAGCTCTGGCCACATGGCAGTGGTGCTCCAGAGTAGTGCTCAAGAACAGATCAGGACTTCCGGGAAGATGGTGACCAGGTGAGCAGCAAAGGAGCGATCCTCCTTGATAAACACCACCAGCTCGAGACAGACTTGGCGAGCGTGAATGCCGGGACCTCAGCTGGGAAGATCAAACTGAACGTGTTTCTCTGAGCTGCCGGGGGAGATGCGGTAGGGTGGCCCAAACTGCCGGGGCGAGACGCGGGAAAGCCCCAGACGCTGGGAGCCGGAGACGCTCCGCGCAGGGAGGGGGCTTGGCTGGGTCCGAGCGCCCTGGGGGCACAGCCAGCTCGGTCCCTCTCGCCTCCCGAGCCAGCGCAGCTTTCCAGCGACTCCCGACAGAGATCGGCTTTTTAGCAGCGGCAACACCCGGCAGTCTCACATTTCGCACACATCGGGCAGGCGGCGCAGCCTAGACCCTCGGCAGCCTGCGGTCCGTGGCCAGGGCGGCGCAAGCAGCATAGGAGCGGAGCATCCCACTCCCTCCCCCAGACCCGGAGAGCGCGAAGAAACAAGTGGCTGCGAGCAGTGGATCGCAAGCATAGCACAAAAAACTGGCACCTTGGAACCTTCCTGCCTGCAGGGACTCCGAAAACTGGTGAGCTATCTGCGCTCGCGACCAGATCACCGAGTGGGGGAGGAGATCCATCCCTATACCTGCAGGGAACCCTGGGAGGGCGGGGGAGCGGTCTTACACACCTCACCCAGGTCTCTCACTAGGGAGTAGCTAACCAACATCTGTACAGCCCTTTAAGCGGAACTCTCAGCAGAAAGCTTAAGGGACATTCCCCCAAAGAAAAGTCATTGGAGCAGCCTCTGCAGCAGACCTTTGCCTGCTGAACTGCCTGGGAAATCTATTGCTCAATATTTTGAATCTGATACCCAAAAAAGGGAAGACAGAAGAACAAATCTCAGCAGAAAGCTTAAGGGACATTCTCCCAAAGAGAAGGAATCATTGGAGCAGCCTTTGCAGCAGACCTCCGCCTGCTGAACTGCCTGTGGAATTTATAGCTCTACATTTTGAATCTGATACCCAAAAATGGGAAAACAGAGGAACAAAACGCAGTCTCAAAACTCAACCCCACCCAGAACAAGTTTTCAATGTGAAGATACAGGGGAACCAGGAAGCCTCATAACTTCAAGATATGAAACGATTGCATCCGAAATGAAACAACTCCAACAGGACATGAAAGAGCTTAAAGCAGAAATAACCCACGTACCCGCAATGATTTCTCAGATAAAAAACGAGCTGAAAACAATGATGGAAGAAATGTTCCATTCACACAGACAAGAAATCGACAAAAGTCTAGAAGAAAAGAGGAAACAAATAGAATCCTTACAAGAGCAATTCAGGAATGAATTACCAATAATGAAACAGGTCCAAAGAGAACGCCAGGATTTGAAAACTAACGCTGAAAGCATGAAAAACCGTTTAAATGAAACCAAAGATAGAATTTCAGAACTGGAAGACAGCATGGCAGCTTATGAGCGTGAAAGGAAGAATATCGTGATATCATCAAAGACACAAGAAAAGTCAATCCAACAGCTGCAAGATGAGGCAAAACATAAAAATATTCAAATTATAGGAGTGTGTGAAACAGCAGGAGATCTCACAAACGATATAAAAGGAATATTTGATGAAATAATAGCAGAAAATTTCCCAAACGAGCTAAAAGATTCTGAAGTTCAGTTAAGCGAAACATATAGAACACCAATGATCCATAACCCAAAGAAAAACACGCACAGGCATATAATAATCAAGATCCCAGATATCCAGCAAAAGAACACAATATTAAAAGCTGCCAGAGAAAGGAAACAGATCACCTATAAAGGAAAGCCCATCAGAATCACAGCAGATTTCTCAATGGAAACCATGAAAGCGAGAAGAGCTTGGAGCGA